>JAQZBX010004193.1:6522-61559 GCA_029593785.1 Cabassous unicinctus | reverse complement strand
AATCCTGTATGCAATGGAGACTCCTTCATAAGGCTCATTTTTGGGACAATATTACAAGGTGTTCAGCCTCAAATTTTGGTAGCTTTTGTAAAATACTTCTCAAGTATCTGAAAGCCTTCATCTCATACATATTTAAATTTACAACAGAAATAGAGTAGTCAGATCTAGGTAAAGTCATTTTCCTCAATCAATTTGATGAGCAAAAAATATTATTATTTAATTATTTCTTAAGATGCAGTAACAACTATAATATTTTACATTAAATGAATTTACTGAAAACATCTTTTCTTTATGAATGAGATCATCATGTCATATTTTAAGAAACAAATATTATAAACCTTAAGCATATCTAGAAAGTATAGATAATAGTATGATTTCAATTTTTTCCAAATTAACGACAAGTGTTTTTTTAATATTTTATTTTGACGTAATTTCAAGCTTACCTGGAAATAATTTTTCAATCATGATATAAAAAATAGAATAAACAATTCCAATACACTCTATCCTAGATAGCCATTTTTACCAATGTTTAGCATTTTAACATATTCATTATTTCATTCTATCTACTTATCTATCTATCTACCTACCTACCTACCTACCTACCTACCTACCTATCTACTTACTTATCTAGTGAATTTTCTAAACATTTGTGAATAGGTTGAACCTTTATCATTTAAAAATCCCATGTATATGCCCTAAGAAAAAGAATATTAACTTGGATGAACCAATTAAGTACAATTATCAAGTTTAAAAGATTTAACATTAATATAAATAATACTGTTTGCATTTCATGTATTTTTTCAATTGTCCTAATTATGTCCTTTAGGGCATTTTCCATTATTACATCCAGTCTAATATCACATGTTTTTGTTTTGTTTTGTTTATTTTTCGTTTCGATCACATGTTGCATTTAAATTTCATTGTCATTTTAGTCCCTCTCACTTTTTGTTTTTGTGGTAACATATATATAACGTAACATTTTCCATGTCAACAAATCTCAAACATACAATTGAGTGGCATTCATCCCATTCACAATGCTGTCCTATCATGAACACCACCCATGACTAAAGTTTTCTATCACTAATAGGGATCCTGCATTCATTATTCATGAAAGCTCCATATTCTTTTCCCTCACCCCTGTTAATCTGCACTTTACTTTCTGTCTCTAAGAATTTGTTTATTCTATTTTTTTCAAATAACTAGTGAAATAAGTGGTATCATATAAAATGCATCTTTTGTGTCAGGTTTATTGGTGTTTGATATTTATGTCTCACACATAAACACACATGCCCATATATTTAAAGAAACATCATACCACTTATACTGCTTTCTTCAAAACTATATAGGTTCACTATAAACAACTTTGCATTACCACATATTAAATGATGAACTGATTTATTACCACTTTTAATTATTAATTAAACAAGTAGGTTAACTTATCCCACAGAGGCTACCAGACACAAATGGATGATTCAAAGGAATTATTTATTCAACTCCGTAAATCAAGGGAGAACAACACTTTGAAAGGCATTCTGAAGGTGACGTTAGAATGGATATTTAGAAAGTTTTGGTGTCTGAGATAAAACATTTAAGGTTGGGTTTCAACATAGGAAGCTGTTTTGGTTTGGGCAAACTTCACAATTAATAGATTACGATTGAGGAGCAAAATGAGGCAAAGATATTGAGATTTGGAGAAAATCTTCATGAGCTGCCTCTTGTCTCATAATCAGGCTGTTTGCCTTAGTGAACAAAATATTTGCCAAGAAACATAGAAGCACTTTAATTTCTTGGGGGAAAAGAGCAAAGCTTTTTATTGATTTAAAAATTAACCTCCTGTGCAGAAATTTACTGTAACATGCAGTTATATTGCTGTAGAAATTCTCAGTTTTCATTTCTACCTTGAACTTATTCACCTGCTTGAACTGAAATATAGACCATCCATGCCCATAGATATGATCAATTCAGACTGAAACACTGTTTGATATAGCATCATTGCATATGAAGTTTCCTGTCATGATTATTTAAACTTCTGTAAGTTTCAGGTTTTCCTCTATTTCTGTTGGATGATTACTTGAATTAGACAATAACTGTGCCATAGCATTTAATAAACTGTAGATCACACATCGGAACAGTATAACGGAGTAACAATAAGAGAAGAATTAAGAATTAAGGATTTGAATTTGTATCATTTTTATCTACCCCAGTAGCCAAGCATGCTCACATTGGAGCAAGAAAACAGATCCCATTTCCAGTTTAAAAAATCAACAGAAACAAATATTGTGTTATTTAAAATAATACCAATTTTTTTAAATTATCAATATTATTTCCTAGGTCATTTAGTCATATTAAAGAACCCAGATCTATGCTTAGTGGCAAAGCCCCAGGATGTATATGTCCATTGCAGGTGATGTGCCACACTAATGAAAGAGGTTTATGTAACATGTTATGGGAGGTATGGGAGGGGGAGATCATGGGAATCCCTGTAATTTTTGTGTAACATCTGTGTAATCTAAGCATTTTTTAAAATATATATGAAAAAATAAAATTAAAAAAAAAAGAACCTAGAATATTCTGCAAGGATGTAAGCAGAACATTTTCCCTAAGATTGCACATATTTTACCATATGAGGCCAATGATATATCTGAAACTTTGTTGTTTCAAGCTAGCCTTTGTCTAATTTCATGTATGCATTGGGGGAAAAGGCTTTTTCCTTGTGAGGGTGAGGGGTTGTTATTCGCCTCATCTAGTGTTAGTGAAATTCTAAATTATAGCAAGTAGGATTTTTCCCACTTATTCTTCATGAAAAATCTAAACTGAAGAGGATTTAGGGTAGAAGAAAGTCATCTGGAATTCCTTTTTAGTGGTATGGAAGATTGAATTATATCCCCAAGAAGGACATGGTTCAATTCCTAACCCACAGTTCTGTGAGAGGGAACTCATATTTACATTTTACAAATGTAAATGAGATGTTTGAAGATCCTATTAAAATTAAGCCAAACTATAGAATGGTGGGCCTTAATCTAGTGTGATTGGAGTCCTTAACATTAAGGCAGTTTGGACATGGCAACAGAAACCACAGGGGTGCATCAGAAAGACAGATGAAGGCAGACATTGAGCCACTTCAAGAATGCAACAGACTTCACAAAAAGGATTACCTGCTAGTGTTCTGATTTTGCATTGCTAGTCTCCAAAATTGTGAGACAATAAATACCTATTGTTTTAGCCAAACATTTTTATGGTTGTTTATCATAGCTGCCCTGGAAAATAAGACAAGTAGCTAAATTACTGACTCTTAAAAGAGATTCAGTGTTTGTCTGGAATCTAGTGATCTAAAGTTCACAAGATTGGAGGCACACTGATGGGTCAAAATGAGACTTCAGTGATATCCGAGACTATCCTGAAAAACATTAAATATCCAGATGGTCAGTATGGTTCAAAACTCACTTTTTTGTTGCAAATTGAATCCTAGTTATTGGTAGGAATCCAATGATTTGTTTTTAGCCAATATACCCTTATTGTATTACTTAATAGTGTAGTTATATAACTTCTAAGAGTTTCTGTTAACAGTTGGTGGAATTCAGAGTGGAAAGATCAGAAAGCTGACATAAAGCAAAAAAGAAAATTTTGGCTTCATTAGTGAGACTTCCTTGTAATAATTGTAAAAGTGAAGGATATTCCAAGTAAACAATCATTTGCATACTACATCTCTAAAATTTCTGTCTTTGAAAATTTGGATTAAATGGGTAGTTCCAACAAATAGTCCATAGATGATCTTTTAGCGAGAATAAGAAAACTTTAACCCGAGGTGACTCAATACGCATTTAAAACTTCTGGCCATTAACTTTTTTGACAATTACCATCTAAAAAGCCCCTTAGTCATTAAAGTAAATTACTCAGGAAAGCAATTGTTTCATCTTAAATTTCTGGTATTGAAAAAAAACTAGTCATGTATAATGGAAATATGTACAAGTATATAATTTGAATTGATGGACTTAGCCAAATCTAGAGTGAATTGTAGCCAGGATAAAATAAGAATAGAAAGTCTAAAACAAATTATAGGGTCCTCCTCAGTGCTGTAGTTAAGGCCTAAAAAGTCTCTGTAAGTTATTGAGTATCTTTATCAACAGGACAGGAAATATCTGTGAACATAAAAACAAAAGAATTCAACCTAAAGTATGATTATCTGTAACTTCCTGCTCCTGGATTTCTTTTTCTGTTCATCGTGGTTGGAAAGTTTCTATTTTATACTATTATCTATTTGATCTGAAAGTTTTCTGTTGAAACTGTCTTCTACTTCTTAAAGAATGTCTGTGGATTATTCATAATAATGCTTAGATTGTGTTCTCTCTTAGGAGCACTTTCCATTATTTAAAGAACAGCATACACCTTTTAATTACAAAGGAATTATACCTTGGGATTGTACTGATGTGCTAATTAATAAACTTCATAATGTACATTCCAATGGGAACTGAAGGTTGTCTAACTCTGAGGTTTCTTAGAGACCAGATTTCTTGGCAGTATCCTTGTTTGAATTTTTGCTAAGAAGCCATTTCTTAATTTTATTCTCATTTGTCACATGGAAAGACTAAGAATTATTAAACTTTCAGGTAATGATTCCTTCTTATTTAACACATATTCCCTCAATTTTTCTTTTTCCTCTTACTTTTTATAAGTAAGTAAAAAGTCAGGCAACATTTTAAACATTCCTTAGGTATACCTCCAAGTTCTACAGGCACATTTTATGCATGCCACTTTAATTCATGCTAATAGAGTTGCTAAGATTCTGCCACTATATATCAAGGGTCATCCTTATTTCTTTTTATACTAAGATAGCACCCACTCTTCTGTCAAGCCCTCAATGGCAGCCTTATTAAACAACACATGGTTTCTGTTATCCAATTAATCAAGGCCTAGTACTCATTCCCTCATACTCTCCTCAAAGCCTACTGAATATTTTCAAAGGAACTTTCATGCTTGGGGTTTTTATTTTTCTTGTCATCATTGTTGTTATGACATACACTCACTTTAAATTACCAAGAATTTAAGTAAATAAAATTGTTATTTAAGATATTTTCCCAAAACATAGATGCTTTAAATGACATACCTGAATTATCTCATTTTCTCAGGGACACAGGAAACCAGGAGATGCTCATTTCAGTGCCTTTTACACATACTTTCCCATGAGGTTGCAGTCAACCTGTCAGGCATGGCTGCCAGTCACAATTGGGGTGGGGTGTGGAATTTGCTTCTGACTTCATTCACATGGTTTTGTAAGGTCCCAAGGAACTTGCTATTTAGACTTTTCTACAGAACTGCCTACAACATGGCAGCTGGCTTCTCTTAGGACAAGTGAGTGTATAGAGTGAGAGAAGAGGCATGGCAGACTCACCAAAGAAGAATCCAGTGACTTTCTATTACCTAATATCAGAAGTGTCATCCCATCAGTTATTTTGTATTCTGTTTGTCACAAGCAACTAGTTCCAACCTCTCATAAGGAGGAGGAGTGAAATAATTACTAAAAAATGAGGCTATTTGGAGGCCATGTTTGAGCTTACCTACCATATCTCCTTCCTGAAACAACCAAATAACTCAGACTATATATATATATATACATCTCTATCTTTTTCTCTATCTTTCTCTCTACCTGTATCTCTATCTTTATCTCTATCTCTCTCTCTGTCTGTATCTCTAACTACATCTCTAGCTGTATTTGTATCTACATCAATTTAAAAATGAAGTCATTAACAGTCAATGAAGATCAGAGTTCCTTGGGAGACAGGAAACAAATGAGATAAGCCCAGTGATTATCTCAGCTAACTGTGTGAAATAATTTTCAGGCTGCAAAATGAGGAATAGAAACCCATTTTTATTTCGGTGGGCTCCACGAGTTAAAGAGACCATGCTGAGATTCTGTGCAGACTGAAGTGGATAGAGTTTGCAAGAAAGAGTACAAAAGAGGGATTAGCTACAGAAAAATAATGCAGGAGATCTACAGAGGACTTCCCTAAAATTTTCAGTAAATACAGATATCAGGTACACAAATATAAGGAAAAATCTAACAAATGATGAAATAATCTAGTCAATAAAAAGTGACTCCAAAATAAGGCAGAACCTACAATTAACAGGTAAGTAAATTAAAAGAGTTTGTGTAAATGTGTTTCATATATTTAAAAAGTAGTAAGTAGCATGTAGGATATAAAAACACAAATGGAACACAGAAAAATATTAGAATTTTGTAATATTATGTGAGATGAAAATTTTGTGAATTGGGATCAGTGATTGATTTGATATCTCAGAAGAAATGATTAGTGAACTTGAAGACATAGAATTAGAAAAAAAATTAAAATAAAACTCATAAAGAAAAAATAATTTTAAAAATGAAAAGACCTTTAGTACGTTAGGGAAAGTGTTCTACTGAAAGCACTCATGTAATCAGTTTATCTGTAAGAGAAAAGTGTGTGGGAGTAGAAAATACATTTGAAATTAAAATATCAGAAACTTTTTTAAAAATTTTATCAAAAATTATAAAGTCACATCTTCAAGATGCTTAACAAATTTCAAGCATAGGAAATTTGTAGAGAAGTCACCAATGCACATTAAATAAAATTATGGAAAATCAGTAATAAAAAGAAAATTATAAAAGCATTCATGGGGGGGAAACATTTTGTTCAGATAAACAAAAATAAAAAGGAAATTAGAATTCTCAGTGCAAACAATGTAAGAGAAAAAACAGTGGAGAAACATCTAAAAGCCTGAAAAAAAAATACAGCATAGTTATATATACCATAAAAATAAGTTTCAAAAGCAAAAATAATATAAAGACTATTACAGATAAGAAAAAGCTGAGAGAATTCACCATCAGGTTCACATTACAAGAAATGCTAAAGGAAATCTTTAGGAAGAAGGACAATGATATGGGTTGACAATTTGGATGTACACAAAACAGTTAAGGCCATGTGAGATGCTCTATATGTACCTAAATATGTGACCATTCTTATTATAAAAATTCTGTAAGATATAATTAATATTTATAGAAAATAACAATGTATTTTTGTACTGTGGGGTTTATCAATATCTGACAGTGAAAAACAAAAACAGCCTAAAAGATTTGGTATCATAAATAGAAGTTTACTATTGTTAGATTCTTATAGAGTGGCAAAATTCTAAACAATAGTAGTCTTTAATGAGATGAACATGTGTGCAGTAGTAACTAAAATAAAAACCAGTATTAGAAAATATAATTATACTTAACAAAGTAATGATAATATAAAATATATTTAGTTAACTTAAATCAAAATCAAAATTAGTACAGAGAAACAAGGCACAAATAGATTTTAAATATGAGAAAAGAAATAGCAGTACAGCATAAATAAAATTAAACATATCAATAATTACAATTAGAGTAGTTTAAAAAATAATTAAAATGCAGATTCTGATAGAATTTTAACACAAGACCTAACTGTAGCTTTCAAAAATAGATTTTAAGAACTTACAAATAATTTTAAAGTAAAGATACAAAGATACATATTTTTAACACTAACTGAAGGAAAACTGAACTGGTTAAATTATTAAATGAATATGAGAAAAAGTACATTTGAGAGCAGAAGATTAAGAGGGATAAAGAAGGTCAATTCAGAGTGATAAGCAGCCCAATTCATTAAAATGAAGTAAAAAATCCCAAACTTTTACGGATCAAATAACAGACCTACGAAATACAAGAAGTGAAACAGATAAAACTGCCAAAAGAAATAGGTGTATGGACAGTAATAGTTGGAAATTTTGATACCCACTGTAGCAGTTTGGCATTATTTATGAATTCAAAAAATAGATATTGGATTATGCTTGCAAACTCCTCTGTTCATCCAAAAGTGGTTAAATTATGATTAGGGCTTTGATTGGGCCATGTCAGTAAGGTGTTGAGTCCCCACCGCTTGGTGTATAGGGAATCAAAGATAAAAGAAATGACAAAGGACAGAGTTGGAATTCTAATACAGAGTTTTTGAGCTGGAGCCCCGGGAGTAAGCACACAGAGGAGCTTGGTCGTGAGGAAGAAGAGAAGTCCCTGAGAAAAGATATGAGCCATTTTCCTGACAGTTCACAGCTGGCCTTGTGGAGAGAGGCAAAGCCTAGAAAGCCTCATAGTCTACAGCTGACCTTGTGGAGGAAACAGAGGAACTGAGCCTGGAGAGAATTGGAGCCCCGGGAAGAGAAGAACCCAAAAAGCCTGAACCCTGGCAAACATCAGCAGCTGTCTTGCTCAAACACATGCCAACAGACTTTGGTGAGAAGAGTAACTTATGCTTTACCCCAAATAAATACCCTTTTGTAAATGCCAACAGATTTCTGGCATTTTGCATCAGCACCCCTTTGGCTAACTAATACAGAATTTGCTACCAAGAGTGGGTAGTGCTTTTGCAATTAACAAAATGCTATAACAGTTTTATAAATGGGTAAGGGGTATTTTTTGGAGGAATTGTGAGATACTTGTTAGAAAAGATCTACAGTGCTTTGAAGAGACTCTTGATAGTAATATGGACTCTAAAGAGACTTTTTATGAGGACTTAGAAGTAAATGCTGAAACTATTATTGGAAACTGGAGGAAAGGCTATCAGTGTTTCAAAGTTGCAGAGAACTTAACAAGATTAACTCCTGGTGTTTTATGGAGGACAGAATTTGAAAATGGTGAGCCTGGGCATTTAGCTGAAGAACTTTCCAAAGTAAACCCAGAGAATGCAGCTTGGCTTCTCTTTGCAGCTTATAACAAAATGCTAGATGAGAGAAATATGCTAAGGACTGAAGTCTTGGGCACAAAGAAAACAGAAAATGATTCTGGAAATTCCAAACCTCATGAATTCCAAATCATGCTCACATACAATAGTGCCGCATTTCAGAACATTACTAAATTTGGACCTTGTAGATCAGGATTGAAGATGCAATTATCTAGGAAACACTTGTGGAAAGCCTTACTGTCTGATGACTTGGACCCCTGCTTCCTGCATGCTAAAACAACAAGCTTTTTGAGAGAGCTATATGAAAAAAATCACTGTCAGGCTGGAATAAAAGGGATATGGAAAGGAGAGATTGAAGGAAAAACAGGTATAAAAGGAAATCCATGGAAGCTGAGATTTGGAATTAAGATATCACCTTGGGCCAAGAGAGGAACCCCACCCATGTGTACAGAGAGGGTGAGTTTGCCCCAGCTGTTGAAAAGGGTGCATGTTCCCACCTGATATTCTGGGAGATCTTTGCTGCCCCAGGGTAGAGAGAGGGTGGAGCACATTCCTCAAAGATTAGGGCAGTGGAGGCCAGCACCCCATAGGTCTGAGAGGGGTTCCCCTGTTCCCCTGTCCCCCATGAATTAAGGAAGGCCAGGTGGTCAACTCGTTGCTCTGAGAGGATTAAGTCTATATGCTAAAGGTTAGGGAAAGCCAAGTGGTCAACTCATTGCTCTGAGAGGGTTGAGCCTGTATACCAAAGGTTAGGGGGAATGTTGTCTTCATGTCACTGTACTAGGGGAGTTAAGACTCTAACCCAAAGATTGAGTAAGGTATGGCAATCACCCCAACACTCTTGGAGGATGAGGTCTAGAGCTTGGTCAACAACTAGATGTTTGATGAGGATGGAACCAAGAAAACAGCCATTAGGCAAGCCTGTGGAAAGTGCGGGTCCCCAGGAGGCCCCAGGGAGAAGAAACCATTATCTTAAGAATGACTCTCAGACTTTGACATCTAATGAAGTATGTCCTGCAGGTTTACTGAACTGTAGAGGACCCATGACTCACGTTTCCTTCCCAATTTCTCCTTATGGTAATGAAAATATTTATCCTTTGTCCATTTGTGTATTGAAAGCAGATAAATGGTTTTGTAAGTTTCAGAGGTCTACAGCAGATGAGACTTTGCCCAAGACAAATTGTATTTCTTTAAATTTATTATGCTATAATTTTGTACTTGCATTGTTATTGATTTAAGGGTTTTTGAATATTGTAATGTATTTTTGGAATTCAGGTGATAGAATGTAGCGGTTTGGCATCACTTATGAATTCCAAAAATAGATATTGGATTATGCTTGTAAACTAGTCTGTTCCTCAGGGAATTATTAAATTATGATTAGGGCTTTGATTGGGCCATGTCACTAAGGTGTTGAGTCCCCACCTCATGGGTGGGGACTCAGAGATAAATGACATGGCAAAGGACAGAGTTGGAGTTCTGATTCAGAGTTTTTGAGCTGGAGCCCTGGGAAGGAAGCACACAGAGGAGCTTGGTCATGAGGAAGGAGAGAAGTCCTCAGGAAAAGATATGAGCCATTTTCCTGACAGTTCACAGCTGGCCTTGTGGAGAGAGACAAAGCCTAGAGAGTCTCATATTCTACAGCTGACCTTGTGGAGGAAACAGAGCCCAGAGAGAAATGGAGCCCCAGAAAGAGAGGAAAGCAAAAAGCCTGAACCCTGGCAAATGTCAGCAGCTGTCTTGCTCCAACACGTGGCAACAGACTTTGGTGAGGGAAGTAACTTATGCTTTATGGCCTGGTAACTGTAAGCCTGTACCCCAAATAAAAAGCCTTTTGTAAATGCCAGCAGATTTCTGGTATTTGCATCAGCACCCCTTTGACTACTAGTATACCTAGGCTCATTTTTTTTAGTCCCGAGATCAATTATAATTTTTTTTTTTTTTTACTTTGTAGAGATTTCCTCATATCCCAGTATATGGTCTATTTAGGAGAAGTCCAATGTGCATTTGAAAATAATGCACTATCTGTGCTGTGGGACATACTCTTCTACATCTTCTATAAATATAATTTAGGTCTAGTTGGTAAACTGTATTGCTCAAAGTCACCTATCCTCATTTTTACTTGCTTGCTCTGTAAGTTGTTGGAGCTATATTTTAAACTCTGAGAGTGATTCTCCATTTCTCCTTTTAGTTCTCCCAATTTTGCTTTATAAATTTTGATTCTATATAATTATTCCATAAAACCATTATGGTATCTTAATTGAATAAATATTTCAACATGAGCCCTCTGAAGTATAGTAGTAACAATGGCTATTTTTATTGGAGAATCGGTTTCTGAATTAAATTATATAAAAATGGGATATCAACTGATGTGTGAGTAATAAAATTTAAAGGCCTCTATTTAAATGTATTTTGTGGTCATATTCAATAATAATTGCATATAAGTAGCTCCACAATCCCTTTCTGTAATTACAAGCATAAATAATATATACAGGCATAGTTGTATATGAGGGACCATAGTATTATTTTATTAAATGTTTTATGAAATAAAAGGAAGTTTGTAGACAAAATATTTTGGATTGAAAGACATGCAGCAAGAATGCATTATCATTGTGGAATCCTAAGTGGGCCAGGCCATTTATTACTGAGACCAGAGTCATCTGGACATAGGCCCAAGGTTTCATGGTCACAGCACAGTGGAGGGTCTGGCAGATGGCCACAGAGCATTCATGGCCCCTGTCAGTGAAGAACAGATCTCTGCAGTAGCAAAAAAAAACATGAGGTAAATCTGAGCTGCACAATCTACCATAGAGATCGCCTTGTTGCCAAGGAGGAAGATGACAAATTCCTGGGGTTTTCTAACAGAAATATAGCACATGTCCAAGATAAACAGATTCATAAGATAGAAATACACAGGCATGTGAAGCTTCATAGCCATGTGATTGCTGTGATCATGGGAAGTGTCAGGGTTGCTAAGTATATCAGTAGTAATAGTATGACATACCAGATTCCGAGCTCCCATTCATCAGCCATTTTCGCTAACAGGCATTCAGCAACCATGGTAGATTTGGGAATCTTGGGGCAATTTGCCTTTGCCATGAATAGAAAAACAAGTAATCCCTAAAATCCATGGAGAATCAGCAGGTGTATGAAATTAGCATAAGTAAATTTATTTTAACTTATTTATACAATTTTATTCTCTCCATCTGTAATAGTTATTAAGATATAACATAATGTTTCCTTGTGTTCCCTTAATCTCCCTATTTGTGAAACCTTTTTCCGGTGGAGGGAAATATAATCTTTTTTTTTTATTAATTATTTTTAAAAGATATTAGATTACATAGATTGTTACATAAAAAATAATATAAAGGACTCCCAAATGCCCCACTCTCAAGACCTCCCACTTTCCCCCACATTAACAACTTCTTTCATTTGTGTGGTACATTCATTGCAATTGGTGAACACATTTTGGAGCATTGCCACTAAGCATGGACTATAGTTTACATTGTCTTTTACACTCTCTCCCATTCAATTCTGTAGGCTATGGCAGGATATATAATGGCCTGTGTCTCTCACTACAATGTCATCCAGGTCAATTCCAAGTGCTGAAAATGCCCCCATATTACACATCTTTTTCTCTCTCCCTGACTACAGCACCTCCAGTGGCCACTGTCTCCATATCAATGATGTAATTTCTTCCAATTGCTAGAATCACATTAAGTCTATAGTAGAACACCAGTAAGTCTACTTTAGTGCATATTTTATTCACCATTCCTGAGGATTCTGGTATGGTGATGCCCACTCCACCTCTAAGTGATAGGAAATTTCAATCCCATATGGCTGATGGATGGGACTCTCTTGCTTGCAGTTGTAGGCTCTTGTGGTTCAATGGTGTGGTAGTACATTCTCACCTCCCCATCAGTTGTCCTGGGTGAGTCCAATGAACTGGACAGTAGGTGCTGCAACTCCACTGAGGTTCAGGGCCCACCCAGCACATCCACAGCCCAGAGATTCAAGTTTCCTGGATATACACTTACCAACACCAACACCAACTATAGGTTCAAACAAAAGGTACAGAAGAGGGATGCATAGAGATGTCACATTTGAGTCCAACTCTATCAAACTCAGGAGCACAATATTCAAAGTAAGGCACACTGGCAAGGCACCAGACTCTAGAGCTAACTGCCATGACCACAGGACCTGGGTGTCTCTGGAGCCCTTAGAAGCCTCACTGTTTGGAGTACTATCTACTTTGGCTGTCTGTGAGACCCTGCTGAGATGTGTATAAGCATTACTTCTCTGATGACCTCCTGACTCACTTAGAAGTCTCTTAGTCATATAAACTCATTTATCTTTACCTTTTCCCCATTTTACTCAAGGTCTTTTTCCAGTTGCTTCACCAGCTGGTGCTTGGTAGGAATCCATCGGTGCCAGGGAGGCTCATCCCTGGGAGTCATGTACCTCACTGTGGGGAAGGTAATGCATCCACATGCTGAGTTTAGCTTAGAGAGAGGCTACATTTGAGCAACAAGGAAGCTCTCAGGAGGTAACTCTTAGGCATCCTACAACACTAGGCCAATTTGAAAATTCAAAAGCAAAAGGCTCATAAGCCTAGTTGTCAATATCAAGAGTCCATCAGTGGACCTACTTCTTCACTGGTCATTGCCCTTGTACTTGGGGGATTCTTGCTGTTCCATTAGAGAATGTGGCAGAGCTCCCCAGGATGGGGATTCAATAATCCTTTGACTGATGTGTAAAATTCTACGCACTGTGGCAATGCCCCATGAACATTTGAACAAATTTATACTACTTATATGTATGCCCAGGTGAACTTCTTCCCATGTATCCCCTATCTCTGACACCCCACACCATTGATCCTACCCTGCCTTAGTTATAAAACTTCTGTTATCCAAAACGTCTTCAAAAATGAAGCCAAGAATGCTGCCAAATTTGATTAATAGGAAAATGAAATATTAATGATAGGTTTAAACATAAGAAATAAAATAATAATAATTTAGAAAAACTGAAAGTAAAAAATATGGAGTATTAAAGAAAATGAAAAATATTAAACAATTTTTTGATGTTTTGCCTTTCATCACTGTAATATCTGTTGTCCTTTATGTATAGTGGTATTTTCTTCCATTTCTTCCCCAAGGTCTTACATTTTTTTTTTTTCTTCAAAATACTTAGGTCACAGTAAATTTACATACTGAATATAGGGGACTCCCAAATAGCCAACAACTTCCCTCTTTCCCCCCTTCCCTATTAATAACCATTTTACATATGGATTGTACATTTGTTACAGCAGGTGTACAAATATTGAAAATTAGCTACTAACCATGGACTATGGTTTACATTGTGCTTTACATGTTAGACCATACACTTTTATAATTTTTTGATGAAATTTAACATGGCCTGTATCCATCATTGCAAGATCATGCAGAACTCTTCCATTGCCTCCTGTATACCCCCTCTTCCATCTATTCTATTCCTCTTTTCCCTCCTCTTGGGGTCCACAGCGACTACCAGGTTTGACCCCTTGATGGACAAAGTTCATAGGTAGTTGCTCCAATGCTTAAGGCTTGACAAACCATTCTGTCCTCCCTATTATTAATTTCCCCTGCTGTCAAGAGACAGTCTCCACTCTGTTTGAGAACATATTGGACCTCCCCAGCATTGGAATCCAGCTCCTTCCCACTCATTATGTGGGTCTCCATGCACTGATACAGCACACTATGACAAAATGATCACCCACATATTCTCTTGAAGACTGCCACAGGTGTGTCCTGTCCCAAATGCCCTCCCATCCAGCACCCTAAACCAGTAACCCTTCCTTGTCATATTGCCAAAAGGGTTTTATCATCACTGTAGTTTCACCCACATAACCACCAATTCCCAGTGTTTACCTGCTCCCTCCCCCAATCCTCCCCTCAGTTTGATGGACCATCCAACACATCCTCCTCAACCTACCCACCTGTCAAGCTTGCACTGCCCAACCCAATAGTATCCCTACACCACTGTCATATCCCTTCACTATCCAATTACTCACTTCCACCTTAACATAGATTTGCCTGTATGGGAATTGGCTCACAACCTTCTTTTCCCTTTCTATTTCCTGTAAACCTGTCTTCCAGTCTCTAGCTCTCAGAGTCAACTAGATTTGTGTAATTCATATCAGAGAAGTCATGTAATATTTGTCCTTCAATGCCTGGTTTGCATCACTCAATCTAAGGTCCTATAGATTCATCCATGTTATCACATGTTAGCACTGTATTCCTTATTACATTTTGAGTAATATTCCATTGTATGCATATATCACATTTTGTTTATCCATTCATCTAGAACCTCCAGACTGTCCTCCACAATGGCTGGATCATTCTACATTCCTGCCAGCAGTGGATGACGTTTCCCATTCCCCCACTACCCTCCAACACTTGTATCCCTCTGTTTTTTATAATGACCACCAATCTGAGTGTAAGATGTTAGCTCATTGTAGTTTTTATTTGCATTTTCCTAATAGCTAGTGATGTTGAGCATCTTTTCATGTGCTTTTTAGCCATTTGTATTTCTTCTTTGGAGAAGTGTCTGTTCAAATCACTTGTCTATTTTTTTAAATAGGTTGTTGGTCTTTTTATTTTCAAGATATAGGATATTATATCCTATAAGCTAGATATTAGGCTTCTCTCAGGTATATGGTTACCAAATATTTTCTCCCATTGTGTAGGCTCACATTTCACTTTCTTTACAAACTCCTTTGAGATACAAAAGGTTTTAATTTTGAGGAGGTCCCATTTATCTATTCTTTCTTTCGCTGCTCATGCTTTGGGTGAAAAGTTTTTGAAGCCATTTCCTGTTACAAGATTCTGTAGATGCTTCCCTACATTATATTCCAAAGTCTTTATGGCCTTGTCTCTCATATTTCCATCTTTGATTTTTGTATAAGGTATGAGATGGAATTCCTCTTTCATTCTTTTGATATGGATATCCAGTTTTCCAAGCACCATTTGTTGAAGAGGTCATTCTCTCCCATTTGAGAGGGCTTGAGGGCTTTGTCAAATATCAGGTGACTGTATATGTGAGGATCAATATCAAAACTCTCAATTCACTTCCAACGGTCAGTATGTCTATCATTGTGCCAATACCATGCAGTTTTGGCTACTGTAGATTTGTAGTATGATTTAAATTCAGGTAGTGTGATTTCCCCGATTTCATTTTTCTTTTTCAATATTTCTTTGGCTATTCAGGGCCTCTTGCCCTTCCAAATAAATTTCATAGTTGGTTTTTCCAATTCAGTAAAAAAATGCTGTGTTGATTTTTATTGGGATTGCATTAAATCTGTATATTAGTTTGGGTAGGATAGACATCTTAATGATATTTAGTCTTCCTATCCATGAACAGGGAATATTCTTCCATTTATTTAATTCTTTTTTTTTTTTCCTTTTACAGGGTTGTTAAGTTTTCTGTGCATAAGTCATTTACATCTTTAAATTTTTTCCTAGGTATTTGAACTTTTTACTTACAATTGTAAATAGTATTTTTTTCTTAATTTCTTCCTCAAATTGCTAATTATTGGTGTACAGAAATGCTACCGATTTTTATGCATTGATCTTATAACCTGCAACTTTACTGAACTCATTTATAAGTTCTAGAAGATTTTTTTTTACACTTCTCAGGGTGTTCTATGTATAGGATCATGTTGTCTACAAATAGTGAAATTTTTACTTCTTCCTTTCCAATTTGGAAGCCTTTTTTTTCTTTTCTTTTTCTTGCCTCAGTGCTTGAGAAAGTACTTCAAAGCCAATGTTAAATAAGAGCAGTGACAGTGGACATCCTTGTCTTCTTCCCGATCTTAGAGGGAAAGATTTTAGGATTTCACCATTGTATAAGATGTTAGTCTTGGGTTTTTCATATATATGCTTTATCATGTTCAGAAAGTTTCCTTCTATAACTATCTTTTGCAGTGTTTTTATCAGGAAAGTGTGCTGTATTTTGTCAAATGCTTTTTCTGCATGTATAGAGACAATCATGTGATTTTTTTCTTTCAATCTGTTTATGCATTGTATTATATTGATTTCTTTTTTGTGTGTTGAACGATGCCTGCATACCCGGGATGAAACCCAATTGGTCATGATGTATAATTCATTTTATGTGTTGTTGAATATGATTAGCAAGTATTTTATTGAGGATTTTAACATTTAGGTTAATTAGAGAGATTGGTCTGTAATTTTCCTTTCTTTTGGTATCTTTGTTTGTCTTTGGTATTAAGGTAACGTTGGCATCATAGAATGAGTTAGGCAATGTTCCTACTAATTTATGGAAGAGTTTAAGCAGGATTGGTGTTAGTTCTTTCTAGGATGATTGGAAGAATTCACCTGTGAATACTTAGGTCCTGTGCTATTTTTTGTTGGGAGAGTTTTGATGACTTAGTCTATCTCTTTACTTGTGATTGGTCCGTTGAGTTCATCAATTTCTTTTTTCATCAATGTAGGCTGCATGTGTGTTTCTAGGAATTTGTCCATTTCCTCTAAATTATCCTTCTTGTTGTCATAAAATTTTTCAAAGTATACTCTTATGATACTCTATATTTCTGTAGGGTCAGTGGTGATATCCCCTTACTCATTTCTTATTTTGTGTATTTGCACCATC
The DNA here is from genome assembly GCA_029593785.1 of Cabassous unicinctus. NCBI lineage: Eukaryota > Metazoa > Chordata > Mammalia > Cingulata > Chlamyphoridae > Cabassous > Cabassous unicinctus. Next base: position 44,187 of record JAQZBX010004193.1, on the reverse strand, counting down.
TCTCTCTCTTTTTTTTATTTATTTATTTTTTGTTAACTAGTTAAGGACTTGTAAATTTTATTGATCTTCTCGAAGAACCAGCTTCTGGTTTTATTTTTTCTAGAGATGCTGAAATATGTACACTTAATACATGTAAAAATCCATATTACATTTACCATTTTGAAGTTTTAATTAATCACCCACATTATTAAAAGTGATATATTCTTAAGATGGGCATATTAATGTTCTTATAAATCTGTAATTTATTGAGGTGATGGTAGCAAGAAGATAATTTTGATTCCATTAGGAATCTTAAGTTTTCCTAAAGTTATTAGAAAAACAGTTTTCTTCCTGTACTGCTGAAGTTTCTTTGTAGTAAACATTATCTTCTTTCTAAAAGAAGAAAATGAAAAGAAAAATATAAATTTGTAAAGTAATTAAATATTTGGGAATTGAATAAAAAATTATTGAAGACATTTTTGTTAAAGGTATCATTGTTCTAATACTGATCAGCTTGATAATATTGTTGGTTATAGTTTTAATTATTCTTAGAAAAACGTGATGTTATACAAACAACCACAATCTCTTATCAGTTACACTGTTTTGCTCTGATGCTTCTCTAAAAAAGCATGCAGTCACACCCATTGTAAACAAAAAGGGACTTTAAAGGAAAAGCAAGGCAAAAGTTTATGTTTTAACTGTTGATTAACATAATCTCAGTAAATGACTAAAAGTAAAATTAAACAAAATGTGTACTTTAAATTATAATTAATAATCTCTAGAAATAGCTTTATTTAAGGAAATTAGGGTCTAGATTGTAAGCTTTTGCAACAGTCACATTTATTCCTGAGCTCTGATCTCTAACTGTTATTTCTAAATCCTGAGATGCCTTGCTCTTTAGGTATAACCTAATAGGGCCCCAGAATTTAAATACCCGTGTGAAACCTGGAACCCAGAGTGAAAGTTAGGAAGTTATAAAAGTGATGAAAAAGCAGCCCTATGGCTACACAAAAAAAGAGTGGCCATAGAGAAGCTATGTATTAATCAGCCAAAACAGTGCTGATGCAAAATACCAGAAATTTACAGTTACCGGGTCATAAAGCATGTTACTTCTCTCACCAAAGTTTGTTGCCTTGTGTTGGAGCAAGATGGCTGCTGACATCTGCCAAGAGTTCAGGCTTCCTGGGTTCCTCTCTTCCTGGTGCTTGCTTCTCTCTGGGCTCAGGCTTACTTCTCTCCACAAGGCCAGCTATAGACTATCAGGTGAATGGCTCGTATCTTTTCCTGGGACCTTCTCTTCTTCTTCACAACCAAGCTTCTCTGTGTGGTTGCTTCCCTAGGCTCCAGCATTAAAACTCCGAACTTCCTCCTCTGCAGTGCAGTTTCTCTGTGAGTCCCTGCCCACCAAGGGGTGGGGACTCAATGTCCTACTGATGTGGTCCAATCAAAGCCCCAATCATTATTTAATCAAGTAAAAGTGAAACCTCTGAATCCAATACACTCTAATACACCCAGAGGAAAAGACCAGTTTACAAACATAATCCAATATTTCTTTTTGGAGTTTACCAATAATATCAAACTGCCACAAGCTGTCATGGGGTGATAAAACAAATTGGCATTATGGCTTGCTCTAAGGAGGGTTAACTTGTATGATACTGTAAGCCTGGATCTTGCACACTCTAAGCAAATGTCCTAAAGCCTATGGAAGAAAGTTCCACTGTTATATTACTCACTGGAGAAAGCCTCCCCCTCTGGGAACCTGCTATACATTTGTGCTTGCTCCCTTAGGCTTCTTTTCAAGATTCACAGGGCTTCTTCTAACTTCTTCCTTGGCTGGGCTGCCACTGTAGCAACAATCCTTGATCAAACAGACTGTTAGAAGTGCAGATACCTGCCAGCATCTGTCATCTCTGGACTCCCATTAAATATGCTTCCCTTGTCTTTAAGAAAAGAGCTGCTGTTCTAGGTGGTAACTCCCAAAGCCCAGGAAATCCTGTAATTGCTTATCTTGTTATATTGTAGCTGTTGACTTATATCACAGTACTACCATTTATAAATCCCTGTTCCATGTTCAGGGCCTTTGGCAGAAGAGGTTGTGAAAAGATTGTAAGAGTTATAGAACAGGGTGAATCATAGCATAAATAAATTTGCATTTTCCTCCCACAATATTTTAGTTCTTTACTCCCCAAACATCTGCAGGAAGCATTGTTAAAACCCCCTTCCCTAGACCTTCCTAATTACTCTCTCCCTTTCCAACTGTTTATGAATGACAAAGGAGGGAATGCCTGTGGGCTATTATCCCAAAGACATGCTGATCATTATCACCCTACAGGCTATTATAGGCAGACCCTCTAGATGCAGTAACTCCAGGCCTTCCTTCCTGCCTATGTGCAGCCATTGCCACTGCAACTTTAGCTCAGGCAGTCTCTGAAGTAACCCTAGTTTGTCTTTCAAAATTTTTGTACCTCCTACCATGGAGACTCTACTAAACAACCATTATACCCAGCATTTCTCTGCAAGCTGCCTGGCACACCTAGTAGCCTCCCTTATAAGAAACCCTAATATTTCAAATGGGCATTTTAAGACTCTCAACACTGTCACTTTGCTCTCTGACTTGGCCATCAAATATGACCTTGAGCTCCATAACTGTGTCACCCTTCTTGACTCACTTCTCAGTCCAAGACCAGACCTCAGTGAAACTCCTCAGAAAGAACCTATGTCTGGATGTTCTTTCAGTGGGTAAAGGATTTTTCCTGTAAGACAAGCAACTGCAACATCTGTAGCCAAAATTCTGTTAGAAAAGGTAATCCCCTGGTGGAGAGTTCCACAAAAAATCCAGAGTGACTGTGGTACCAACTTTACATGGCAATCCCTCTCTAAACTTCTGCCAACTTTGACCATCCGGTAATGCCTCTGCTGTGCCTATCTCTTCCAAACCCACCAATGTACTGATCAAGACACAGCTAGGGAAACTTACTGAACAATTTTCCTTCCCCTGGGTTAAAGTTCTTCCCCTAGTCCTCATGAATCTATGGGGATGCCCTTTTGGCATTCACTGACTTTCCCCTTATGAGACAGTTACTGGCAGTCCCATGCTCCAATGTCCCCAGTCACAAAATTCTGAAGTTAGCTCCTCACTGGCTACCTACTGTCAAAGAATCCCACAAACTCTTTCTGAACTCCACAAAACTGTTTCTGAATCTCTCTCTACAGATCTACCCCTTTCTCCACAACCTGTACTAACAGGATATTGGGTGTATTGGAAATGGCATTTTTGAAAACATAGACTTGAGCCCCGGTGGAAAGGATTATTTCAAATCCTCCTTACTACCCCTACTGATGCAAGGCTAAAAGGAACCAATTCCTGGTTTCACGTATTGCACCTAAAACCAGCCCTATTAACAGAGTAGAGTACTGAAAGCATTGGAGACCTGACCCTACAGTTCTGTTGGGTCCAGAAACAGGTGACATCTGAAGCAGACTGCTCTCCCAAGACTCCAGACCTCAGCTGATTACACTTAAAATCCCTTTTGCTCTTTCCTTAACTAATGCATAGTTCTCTCTGAGAGCAAGAACACTCCCTAGGGCCCCCTGTTGACCCTGTTATCATCTGTTCCCTTCCATTAGCTGCACTGCTTTTATCTATACAGTAGTAAACATTGTATTCCCTAGCCCCATTGTCTAACTAAAATGACCCTTACACTGTTCTTTTGCTTTATTCTCTCATGGACCAAAGATTTTTCTGTCTCCCCATAGGTTTTGCTTTCCTATGCAATACCATCTTAGGGCCTGTAGCATCTCCTTGCCTGCTCACTGATCCAGAGCCTGGTGGACAATGCTCAATTGGCTCTGTAATATACCCCAACTTCTACCCTTAAACTTCACCCCTCCCATGTGAAATAAAAGGAACACTGGTTTAAGTATTGCTGGAATAGGGCTCAGACTCATACTTTTAGCCCCCTGGATAGGTTTTAGATACCAGGAACACATCAAATGCAACCTCAATGTCACCCTTGAAGCTGTAGCTCAAGAAATGGGACAAGCCCTGAAAGGACTAAATACTTCTCACAGTTCCCTTGAAGTCATAACTATGGACAATCCATTCACTTTAGATTACCTACTGGCAGAAAAAGGAGGCATCGGTGCTTTTGCCAACACATCCTGTTGTATTTGGATCAACACCACTGGACAAGTCAAGACCAACATCCAGGAGATCTTGAAGCAAGTCAACTGGCTTCACAGCATAAACCAGTAACCATGCGACATATGGGAATCAATTAAGGAGTTTCTGTTTAATACCTCTTGGTTGTATTCCCTAGTCTCACAAATGATCAAGCTAATCATCATCCTTCTCCTCAGTCCTGTTTTCATCTGCATCATCACCAACGTTGTCGCACAGCACCTCCATCAGAATTTTTCTCCTGTCACCTGTAGCTTTAGAGAATCAGTTTATAGAGGCCCAGACTAGTCATACTAGGTCTTCAGGTAGTCAAAAGACTCCCTGGACCAAAAGGAGGGAATATGAGATTGGAATAATAAATGAATTTACTTCCAATCTTGATTTGCTTGAACTTCCATTTTATCTTGGGAATTATAAAGAAGAAACAGAGGTTAACAGAAGCAGGCTAACATGCCAATAATCCTTTGTGGAGCTGATAAAAAAAAAACAAAAAACCTCTATCCCAGCCTGGGAGGAAGAACTATAATTAAAAAAAGTAAACAAATTTCAATCTAACACCAGCAAAGCCTAGTGATCTTCACCAAATGGCCACAATCTTACATCAATAAAAGGCCAACATCACCAAAGGCCATAATCTAACATCAACATCTTGTTTGCTGATTAACAAACTAATACATCCTGCCTGAATACCACACCACCCCTATCCACACCATTCCCATCCAGTAGTTCACATAGCTCATATACTCATCAAATTCACCCCTCCCCATTTTCCCCCAACTCTTTGTTCCAAGGAGCCATATAAGCTGCTCCTCCAGCTAAACCTTTTGAGCAGAAACCTCCTTTGGTGTTGCTCCTGCATTAATGCAACTTTAGCTCAATAAACTTGCTATGCACTCCTTTTTAAAGTCTGTTCATTTTATTTCAGCACAGCAGGACCAATATCAGGAAATATATTGAGGCAAATGAAAATGTAAACACAATATACCAAAAGTTATAAAACACAGTGAAGGCTGCTTTGCTGACAGATAAATTTATATCTCTAAATGTTTACATTCAAAAAGAAGAAAGACTTCAAATCAAAGACATACCCTCAAAACTGGAAGAACTAGAAAAAGAAGAACAAACTAAAACCAAGTGAGAAGAAATAAGGAAATAAAGATTAGAGAAGAGAAAAATTAAATGGAAAACAAAACAAAACAAACAACAAAAAAATTAACCAAAAGAAAGGTTGCTTTTTGAAAAAAATCAAGAAAACTGGCAAACTTTAGCTAGACTGAAAAATAATAAAGATAAAGGATACAAATAGAAACAACAATAAAAGAAATGAATTGGGAGGCATTAATACTAATCACACTGAAATAAAAATGTCTATAAGAGAATAATATGTACAACTGTAGAGCAATAAATTAGATAATAGAGATGAAATGGACAAATTCTTAGAAACACAAAAACTGCCTAATTGAATCAAGAAGAGATGGAAGATCTCAACAACTAATTACTAGTAAAGGGATTGAATCGGTAATCAAACCCTGCCCAATGAAAAAAAATCCAGAACCAGGTGGCTTTTCAGAAGAATTCTACAGAACATCTAAAGAAGACATAATTCCAATTCTGTTCAAACTCTTCCAAAAAAAATGAACAGGAGGGAACACGCCCTAATTTATCCTACAAAGCCAAAATTACCCACCTATCAAAGCCAGGTAAAAATACCACAAGGACATAAAACTACAGACCAATACCTCTTATAAACACAGATGAAAAATCCTCAACAAAATATGACCAAACTGAGTAAACAGCATATTAAAAGAATTATGCATTATGATCAAGTGGGATTCATCTCTTGTATGCAACATTGCTTCAACATAAGAATATCAATTAATGTAATATACCAGATTAACATAAAGAAAATACTTGATTATCTGAATTCGTGCAGAAAATTCATTTGACAAAACCCAGCACCTATTCTTAAACACTAGAAATAAAAGGAAATGTCCATAACATGGTAATAGGCACACATGAAAATCCCACTATTAACATCTTCTGTAATGTAGAAAGACATAGCATTTTCCTCTAAGATCAGAAAAGGACATAGATGCTCAGAGTCGCCACTGATATTCAACAATATCTGGAGGTTCTTGACAGGACAATTAGGCAAGAAAAAGAAATAAAAGGCATCCTAATTGGAAAATAAGACATAAACCTTTCCTTATTTGCAGAAGACATGATCCTCTGTACAGAAAATCCTGGAAAATTCATTACATAACTCACCTATGCTGGGGTGTGTGTGTGTGTAAATCATCACCAAAAACCTTTAGGGTTTCTATACACAATCAATGAACAATTTGATAAATAAATCAAGAAATAAATTACACTCAGAATAACAACTAAAATAATCACATATCAAGAAACAAATCTATCCAAGGATGTAAGAGACTTATACTCAGAAAACTACAAAATTTTGATAAAAATTATTTTTATTCAAGAATAAAAAAGCTCTGAAAGCTGCAAAAGTAAAACAATATACAATATACTATGTATCATTATTCTTACGTATAATATTAAGTATCAACATCTCATAAGAAACCATGGAGGAAAGAAGGCAGGGGGAAGAAATACTTAAACTGCTGGAAATATTGCCAAGTGAGAATTTTATATCTAGTGAGACTGTGTTTCAAAAATGGTGGAGAGATTAAAATATCACCAGAAAAACAGAATTTGAGGGTGTCTGTCACCCTGTAGACAAAGTCTACAAAGTCAAGCTAAGTCTTCAAACTAATAGGAATATACACTAGCCTTTGGGTGAAATTTGCATAAAGATATAAATATCTCTGATAATAGTTATCATCCGAGTAACTTAAAATATCTGCATCATTGAATTTTATATTTGGTAACTCTTATTTATACTTTTTAGAGTTTCTAAAATGCAACTACATAAAAAGTAAAGAAAATCTATGAATTTATACATAAAATGTATAAAGATATCATTTGAACTGTATACATCAAAAATATGGAGGGAGGGAATGCAATGTCATAGGAATATTTTGTATGCTATTTGTAGTAGTTTTCTAAGGCTAGCCAAAGCAAAATACTAGAAATGGGTTGGCTTTTATAATTGGAATTTATTAGGGTAGAAGCTTCCAATTACAAGGCTGTGAAAATGTCCCAATCACGGCATCATCAAGAGATGCTGTCTCATCAAAGGTGAAAATGTCTCAATTAAAAGGCCTAAGGTGATCTAATCAAAAGTGATCTAATCAAAAGTTTTCTTTACATAATATAACCAAAGTTCCCATATACAATAGGTTTAAATGCAGAGGAATGGGTTAAGAACATAATTTTCTGGGGTCCATGAAAGACTCAAACCAGGATATTCCTCTCTCTAGACCCAAAAATACATGTTTTTTCCATATGCAAAATACATTCATTACATCACCATTTTCCCAAAGCCTTAAATCATTTCAGTAACAATGATAAGTACAAAATCTCTAAAGCCAGTTATGGGCATGGAATCTGTCTTGAGGCAAAATTCCCCTCTGGCTGTAGACCTATGAAACTTACAAAACATGCTATCTGCTTCCAAAACACAATGGAGGGACAGTCATAGAATAAATGTTCCCATTGTCATATGGAGAAATTGGTAAGAAAACAAGGGTCACAGGTACCAAACAGTTCTGAAAACTTGATGGGCATACTCCATTCAATTTCAAAGTTTGAGAGTCATCTATAGAATATTTTCTTCTCCTTGTTGCCTCATGGTGGAACACCCTTTCTAAGTGCTTGCCCAATAGACATCTTCTCAGCTCCACCCTCAACAAGCATCAGGGTGGTGGCTGAGCTCTGGATAACAATCTTCAAGAGCACTGAGATGCAAGAAACTGAGAGAGTCTACAACTGGAAATGAGAGTCCCATCCATCTGCCATATGGGATTGAAACCCCCTCTCAATTAGGGGAGGAGAGGGCATCGCCATCCCAGAATCCTCAAGATTGGGGAATGAACTATGGACTAAAGTAGACTTACTGGTATTCAACTATAGACATGGAAGAAATTGTATCATTGATGTGGAGGCATTGGCCACTGGAGGTTCTGAGGGCAGGGAGAGGGAAAAATAGGTGAAATATAGGGACATTTTCAGGACTTGGGAAATGTCCTGAATGACTTTACAATGACAGCTACAGGTCATTACTTATCTTGCCATAACATACAAAATTGTGCAGGAGAGAGTGTAAAATATAATGTAAACTATAATCCATGCTGATGTACTGTAAGAAAATTATTATTAAGAATTGTGAATTTATAAGCTTTCTAATCAATAGTCCTGCTCTTTCAGCCTAGAACTGTGAATGACTAACTTGTTCTTTGTCTTTTGGAATGTTATAATGCTTCTATGCAGGCAACCCCACCACCTAGTAACTAAAAACAAGTGTTTAGAAGGAGCAAGTCACAAGAGTTGATATTTGCATGTTCAAGTTGTATCCCCTGTAAAGTTAACATCAAGTTAAAGCTGATGTGTATTGAAACCTTCATGTTCCTATTCAGCATACCATGAACAAAATAGAACAAAAGACCCCTGGAGACACCACATCTCTCCTAAGGAGGGCTGATCACCTCCTGCAGGATGGATGATGAGGTCATTCCTCACAAGTTACAAGATTCATTGGAGTTTTATGAGGTTTGGAACCTCTAAAAAGAGGATAACCCCCAATCTGCCATTTGAAGTCTCATTCAGGAAAGGATGCTCTGGCTGTCTGTCAAAAAGGACTTACTAGCCTTGTGAGAGACCAGATGTTATGTTTTCCTCCAATTTGGTGAGTGGTTATACATACATTCATTCTTTCCTGTCTTTGATTATTTTATTTTGTGATTGCTCATTTGTTATAATCATTAGATATAATCACAAACTTATTTGTTTAAATAAAGTTGCCTTTGCATAGCATTTAGAGTTTCTGCCTCTTCCTTAGCAAAACACATGCTTAGTGGCAATGCTCCAAAATGTTTTCATCAATTGTAACAAATGTACTACACTAATGAAGGATGTTGTTAATGTGGGAAAATGTGGAAGGCGTAGGGAGAAGGGCATATGGGAATCCCATATATTTTATGTAACATTTATATAATCTAAATATCTTATTTAAAAAGAAATAAAAAATATTTAAAAAAGATCACTGGGATGATGGGCACACTCTCCCCAGTCTCTGGGGCACAGTCTCAAACCCCTTAGCAGAGTGGGGTGGTAGCCACACTATCCCCAATCTCTGTGGCACGGGCTCAAACTCCTCAGAATAGTGAGATGGCAACCCAATTCTCTCCATTTGGGAAATGTGCCCCAACCTCTCTGGTATCTGGGGTGTGGGAGAACTCTTCCTGAACAATGGGACAGAAAGCCCACCCTTTTCAAATACTAGGACATACTCATCCTTTCTGTATACATGCATGATGACCATCTCTTGGTCTGAGAAGATATCTTAAGTCCAGATGTCAGCTACCATGGTTTTTCCCTTGAAGTTGATTCTCCTTCAATCTCTCCTTTTTCTGTACCTTATAGTCCTGAGTAGCTGGGATTTTATTCATACAAATCTCTCAAAAAGCCTACTGCTTTAGTATGCAGTTCACAGGTGTGCCAACCAACTGACAATAGGACTTTCCACAAATCCTTTATGGATAACTGTATTTCCAATCCTGACTTGCATGGAAATGGCTTCTGGGTTCCAAGTTTATATTTTTCCTCACATGGAGCTCTATTCTCTGGAGAATTATTCTCTGAAAGTTAACAATTTCCCAAACCACCATTTTCTGATTTCTTTGTGCCCAGTTTTTGAGTTATGGTATATTACAAACTATCAAATAAATATGAATATAGGCATTAATGAAATAATTGCCAGACTAAGAGATATAATATTTACAAACACCAGATAAGAAAATTGTATTAACAATAGTTCTTTTAAATGAAATGGATTAACAACTGTAGTCAAGAGACAGAGATTTACAGAATAAGTATAAAAGCATGTCTCAAATGTATGCTTTTTATGAGACTCACCTTAAATTCAAACTTAAAGACCCAATTAGGTTGATAGTGAAAAAATGGAAAAAATATTCCAAGCAAATAATAACAAAAAAAGAACTGTTAAAGCCATACTAATATCCAAAGAAATAGACTTTGAGTCAAATTGTTACAAGTGATCAAGAAGAACACTACATACTGATAAAGGAAGCAATTCAACAAAAGGTCATAACAATTATAAATATATATGCACCTAACAGCATAGACACAAAATATATGAAGCAATATAGGCAAATTTAAAAAGAGACAAGAAGATTCTACATTAACTTTGGGGAACATAAATAACTGCCTTTCAATAAAGATGATTGAAAACAAACCCACATGTGAGCAATAATCTTGGAATGGCGCAAAAGCAGTGCTGAGATGGAAACTTATAGCTCTAAATGCATACATTAAAAATAAGAAAGATCTCAAATAGGGACCATAATCTCATTACTGGAGGAACTAATTAAATAAAAAAAAGGAAGAACAAACTAAACCAAAATTGAGCAGAAGGAAGGTAATAACAAAGATCACAATGGAGAGGAATTAAATAAAGAATTTAAAGTAACACAGAGAATCAAAGAAACCAAAGATTGGTTCTTTTGAAAACATCGACAAAATTGACCACAATTTTTATACTGAAAAATCAAAACTGAGATCAGATCCTAATAATTAAAATCATACTGGCTCTTTCTTTCCCTTCAGAAGCCTGCATCCACATCTTGGTTGTGTACTTCCGTTCTTTTCACTCATTTCTCAATAAACCCTTTTCCTGGCCTAAAAAAAAATTATACATGAAATGGGATACATCATTACATACCTTACTGAAATAAATAGGATTAAAAGAGGATGCTATGAAATATTTTATGACAACACATTTAATAGTGCATGTGAAATGGAAAAATTCCCAGAAATAAACAAACTACCTATGCTGCCTTAAGAAGAAATAAAATGTCTTAACAGAATAATAACATGTAAATGTGTTAAATTAGTAATTAAAGAAAAAAAACCCAAAAAATGAGAAATCTAGCAACAGAAGGCTTCACTGAAATTCACCAAGATTTAACATTATTCCTTAAAAACTTCTGAAAATGGAGAGTGAGGTGTGGTGGTTTGGAGTTATATGTCACCCAGAAATACAGGTTCTTAAACCATGTTTGAAAGAGTAAACCCACTATAAGTAGTTTGTTTGATGAGGTAACTTAATTTAATGCATGGGCCAGGATTAGTCATACTGTTACTGCAATTCTTTACATGTAGAATGAAATTCAGACAGAAAAAGAGAAAGCCATGGGAAGCTAATAGCAGAACCCAGAAGAGATGGGAGAATGCAGGGGAGGCCTCTATGTGCGTTGCCTTAAGATACAGGAGCTCATGACCAAGAATCACTATCAGCCAGCCCAAGAATGCCAGTATTTGGGAAGATACTTTGATCTGGAATCCTTTCTATCCTAAAAACTTTGACATAATAAATTCCCATTGTTTAAGCCAAACAATTTCATGGGAAACTAACAAGGACATAAAACTTCTTAACTTCTAGGAGGTTAAACAAAACCCAACAGTATATTGGAAGAATTATACCTCATGGTCAAGTAGGACATATCCCAGGTATACAAAGGCAGTTTGACTTAAGAAACTCAATTCATGCAACATACCACATCAACACAATGAGGGGAAAACACTCATAACCATCTCAATTGACCCAGAAAAGATATTTGACAAAATACAGCAACACATCTTAATAAAAACACATCGAAACTGGGAAGAGAATGCAATTCCCTCAACATGTTAAAGGGCATATATGAAAAACCCACAGATAACATCATATTCAATGGTGAGATGTTGAAATGTTTCTCTCTAAGACCAGGAAAAATATAAGGCTGTCCACTGTAACAATTATATTCAATATTGTATCAAAAGTTCTAGTCCACCAAAATAAAGACAAGGCATCCAAATTGGAAAGGACAAAGTTAAATTTTCCCTCTTTGCTGATGACATGATACTTTATAGGGAAACTCCTGAAAAATCCACAACAAAGCCTTTACACATAATTTAAAAATTCTGCAAAGTACCAGGGTACAATATCAAAATGCATAAATCAGTAGTCTTTCTTAGAACTAGGTATGAACAATCTGAAGAGGGAATCAAGAAAAAAACCCATTTACAATAGCAGCAAAGAGAATAAATTTAACCAAAGAATTATATGACCTGTACAAGGAAAACTATACAGCATTGCCCAAAGCAATTAAATAAGACCTAAGTAAATGGAAGAATATTACATACACAGGGATTGGAAAACTAAATATTGCACAGATGTCAACTTTACATAAAGAAATTCAGATATTTAACAAAATCTCACTGAAAATCCAACCTTGTTTGGAAAAATGGAAAAGGCAATCACCTAATTTATATGGAAGGATGAGGGCCAGACTGGCCAAAACCATTCTGAAAAAATAAAGCGTGACAGTTCATATTTGCAATTGTAAAGCTTATGGAAAAACTACAGTGATTAAATAGCACAAGACTTGTAATTTAAAAATGAAATGAAACTGAGGGTTAAAAAACACAATTTGACCCATTGATTTTTACAGCTTTCTTGAGATATTTTTCACATACAAAAAGTCACCTAAAATGTGAAGTTCAGTGTTTCTTGTATATTCAGAAGTTATGCAACCATCACCATGATTTAATTTTAGAACATTTTCAAGACCTCAAAAAGAAATTCCATAGAAATTATCAGTTATGGTCCATTTCCAGTCATTCCCCCTCCATCCACCATCACCTCTAGTCAACCATTAATCTACTTTCTATCTCTAAGGATATTCCTATTCTGGACTTTTCACCATTTTCAAATCATAAAATAAGTGATCATGTCAGCTTTTTGTGTCTGGCATATTTCACTTAGCATAAAGTTTCAAGGTTCATCCATGTCATAACATGTATCAATACTTGATTGTTTTTATTTATCTATTGTATGGTTTTACAAATTTTACTTATTGTTTCATCAGTTGATAGATATTTGGCTATTTGCCTTTTTTGGCTCATTTAAATAATGCTACTCTCAACATTTGTGTACATGTTTCTGAGTGTACATATGTTTTAAATTCTCTTGGGTATATACTTAAGAGTGAAATTGTTAACGCAAACGGTAATTATAAAATTTACATTTTGAGGAACTGCCAAACTTTTTTTCCAAAGTGGCTGTAGCATTTTAAATTCCAATCAGAAATGCATGAGGGTTCCAATTTATTTTCTCCACACCCTTACCAACATTTGTTATTGACTGTCTTTTTGACACTCACTGGCCATCTTAATGGGTGAGAAGTTATATCTCAATGTAGTTTTGATTTACATTTCTCAAATGAATAATAATGCTGAGCAACTTTACATGTACTTATTGGCCATTTGTATGCCTTCTTTGGAGAAATATTTCTTTAGCTCTTTTGCCCATTTTAAATTTTTTTCTCTTTGTATTATTGAGTTGTAATAGTTTATTATATAATCTGGATAAAAGTCCCTTATCAGGTATATATTAGAAAACATTTTCTCCCAATGTGTGGATTGTCTTTTTACTTTCTTGATGCTACTATCTGAAGCACAAAAGATCTTAACTTTGAGGAAGTCTGCTTTATCTAATTTTTCTTTTGTTGCTTGTGATCATTTGATGTTTTTTCAAGAAATATGGTAACTTTGGTAAGATGGCATGGAAATTAGGACTGCAGGGCTCAACTCTATTCAATAACAATGAAGGAAGGGCCAAAACTTGTCCAGTGTAACTGCTTTGGGGAATCTGCATATGAGGAGAGTGCTATACATATCAAAGAGGGAGAGGGAAAGATAAATGAAGTGGCAGACATGAAAAATATAAGTTACTCACACTGAGTTGGGAACAGCACCCATCCCCCACACTCAAGTTAAATAGCCTAGGTAAAATACATGGTTCACTGTGGCACACTGAGTAGGGAACAGAGATCTTCCTCCCTGGGAAGAGGAAGGGTGTGGAGTGGGCAGAGAGACATTTCTCTTCAGTGAGTTTGTCCAGCACAGTCCATTTTGAGTTTTACCTCTGGCCAGACCAACAAGTAGAGGTAGAAAGAGACATTTCCATGGAAAATGATGCTGAAGATCAACATCTGCTGACAGGGAAACTGCAGGAATAAAATAAAGCCTTTTGAAGGTTATCATGTCCCAAAACTCTTCAATCTGTTCTGTGCCCCATTAGTTGATCACTGATCTTGTATTGATAACTTAAAGTGAGCAATTTTAAAGATTTACAATAATTTAAAAATCAGTGAAGAGCTGGGAAACAAAACTACTAGGCAAGAAGCATAAAGTGAATATGAGAATAAATTCAACAGGATAACCAGATGCTTAGATCAGCAAAAACTAACAAACCATACTAAGAAACAGGAAGATATGGCACAGCCAAAGGAAAAGAAATAAAAAATCCTGAAGAAAAACAGTATTTAGAAAGTTAATCAATGATGTTCACAAAAATCTCCTAAATCCATTTAAGAAGCTGAAGTAAATTACATTTACAGAGATAAAGGATATTACGAAGAAGACACTGGTTAAAAAATGAACAATTTAAAAGACTGCAAAAAAAGTGACAGAGTAATGGGATGAAACACACATTGGATTTGATTAAAAATACATTAGAGGGGATTGTGGAAAGATAGCATTTGTCTTAGAGGCATAGCTCAATGCTCTCACAAAAGCAACAGAGGAAGACCAAAATCTATCTGATAGACTTGCTTTTGGGGTCAGCAGACCAGGACAACACCCAGGAGAGTAAGGAACAAGGTCACTAAGAAGCTAAAGCAAGAAATGTGAGTTACCAAGCCCCCTTGGTGGCCAGGAATGGCTCTCCTTCCCCATGCTCAAGATATTAAGCAGGAATAAAACACCTGACTCAACACAGCTGACTGAGAGGGGAACAGACAACTTTCTGCCTGCCAGCTGTTTCAAGGGAAAAGGAAGGGGAAGTCAGAGGGTTTTACTTCAGTGAACTTGGCCAACAGAATCTGCTTTGAATCTTCATTTTGGAGATTCAACACAGGAACACAGGGAAGCCAAGACTGAAACACCTCCATGGAAAGGTTTACTGAAAATTACCATCTGCTTGTCAGTTTGTAAATTCCATGGACATAATTGTTTTCAGTTTGCTCTTTATCTTAAACCCTGGAAGAAAATCTGTGTTCCATTAGTGAGTCCTTGGCCTGATTTTAATAACTTAAGCTGGGTAATTTTAAAAACTTAGACTTAGTTGAACCTTATATCAAAGAAAAACTGTGAAAAAAAAATAGACAAGATAGAGAAATTGGCAATAAGAGTATATTTACCAACATATTCATATGTCTAGACATAAGCAAAAAATTACAAGCCAAATAACGAAACAGAAGAGATGGCCCAGCCAAAGGAACTAACCAAATATGCGTAAGAGATACAGGTTTTAAGACAATTAATTAGAGAAAATCGCACAACTACCTGAAAACGCTTCAAAGAATTTAGAGAAAATATGAATAACAAAATAAATTATATTAACAAGACACTGGATGAGCATAAAGAACAATTTGAAATCCTTCAAAGAAAAGTAACAGACCTTATGGGAATAAATGACATGGTGAATGAGATTAAATATACTTTAGAGGCAAATAAGAGCAGGTTTGAATTGCTCAATGACAGAATTGGTAATTTCTAAGAAAGAATACCTGAAATGGGAGAGACAAGAGAACATAAATGAAAAGAATTGAAAAAGGAAACAGAATCTCAGGGAATTGAATGACAACACAAAATGCACAAACATTCACATTATTAATGGCACAGAAGGAGAACAGATTGGAAAAGGGGTAGAAAAAATATTTGAGGAAATAATGGCCAAAAACATCCCAACCCTTATGAAAGAAATAAATATCAATATCCATGAAGGGCAATTCATTCCAGACAGAATAAATCCTAATAGACATAGCCTAAGATATCTACTTCTCAGAATGACAAATATCAGAGATAAAGAGGGGACTATGAAAGTAGCAAGACTAAAGCAAGGCATCACATACAAGTGCTAAACTCTCATCAGAAACCATGGTGGCAAGAAGGAAGTGGTATGATGTATTTAAGGTACTGAAAGAGAAAAACTGCCAGCCAGGAATTCTGTATCTGGAAAATCTGTCTTTCAAAAATAAGGGTGAGTTCAAAGTCTTCACAGACAAAACTGATAGAATATGTTATCCAAACAACAAAATTATAATAGATACTAAAGGGATAGCTGCAGCCTGAAAGGAAAAAAAACAAAAACAAAACACAAAAACAAGGGTGAAAGATTTGGAGAAGAGTGTAGAAATGAAGATTATTAGGAAGGGTAAACAAAAGGGAAAGAAGACAGACAATAGAATGATGGGACAATAGAAACCTGAAGGGCAAAATGGATAAAGTAAGTAAAACCTTTACATTAATAACATTGAATGTTAGTGACTTGAACTCCCCAATCAAAACATATAGACTAATTGAATGGATAAAAATTATGAACCATTCATATGTTGTATAAAAGAGACCCACCTCAGATATAAGGACACAACCAGGTTAAAAGTGAGAGTTTGGAAAAAGATATTCCATGCAAATAATAAACAGAAAAGCGTTAGAGTAGCAATATTAATATTGGAAAAAATAGCTTTCTAATGTAAAACTGTTAAAAGGGATGAAAAATATCATTATATATTTAAAAATGGGGCAATTCACCAAGAAATAACTACACTAAATATTAATGCACCAAATCTGAGTGCCCCAAGATACATTAGGCACACACTGGTAAAACTGAAGGAAGAAGTAGATGTCTCTACAATAATATTTGGAGACTTCTATACACCACTCTCAGTATTGGATAGAATATATGAACACAGGATAAGCAAATAAACTGAGAGATTAAATAATATGATAAATGAACTAGACCTAACAGATATCTACAGAGTATTACATCCCAAAACAGCTGGATAAAATTTCTCTGAATCCTTTTTGAAGTAGACCATATGTTGGGTTACAAGATTAGTCTTAATAAACTTAAAAAGATTTAAATTACACAAAACAGTTTCTCTGATCATAATGGAATGAAGCTTGATCAATAATGTATGGAAAAGGGGAAATTTCATATATATATGGAGATTAAGCAAAATTCTTAAGTAATCAGCGGGTTAAAGAAGAAATTGCAAGGGAATTCAGCAAATATCTTTAGACAAATGAAAATGAGAACACATCATACCAAAGCCTATGGGACACAGTAAAATTGCTGAGAGGGAACTTTAGAGCCCTTAATGCTTACATTAAAAAAGAAGAGCTACAAATGAAGATCAACTTACACAACTGGAGGAACTAGAAAAACAACCTAAACTTATCCCAAATCAAGTCAAATGCAAGAAATAGTAAATATCAGAGCAGAAGTAAAATAACTTGAGAACAAAAACCAATAGAGAGAATCATCAAACCAAAAGTTGATTCTTTGAGATCAACAAAATCAACAAAACCTTAGCTAGATTGACAAAGAAAAATAGAAAGAAGACATAAATAAATAAAATAAAAAATAAGAAAGGGGACATTACAACTGACCATGCAGAAATAAGAGAGATCATAAGAGGACACTATGTACAACTTTATGACAAGAAAGTAGACAATGTAGAGGTGCTGGACAAAACCCTAAAAATATGCAAATCAACTACCATGACCCCAGAAGAAACAGAAGACCTCAACAAGCCAATCACAATTGAAGAGATTGAAACAGTCATCATAAACCTCATAAGGATGAAAAGCCCGAGATCATATGGCTTCACAAGTGAATTTTACCAATCTTTCAAATATTATCTAGTACCATCTTTGCTCAAACTCTTCTAAAAAATTGAGCAGGAAAGAATGATAACAAATTCATTTGATGAAGCCAACATAACACTAACACCAAAACCAGATAAAGGTACTAAAAAAAAAAAAAGAAAGAAAGAAAATTACAAAACGATATCTCTAATGGATATAGATGCAAAAATCCTCAGGAAAATACTTGAAAACAGAATTCAAAATCATAATAAAAGAATTATATAGCGTAATTAAGTGGGTTATACCTCAGGTATGCAAGGGTGGTTCAACAGAAGAAAACCCATTAGTGTGATAAACCACCGTGATAAATTAAAGAAGAAAAATCACATGATCCTCTCAATTGATGCAGAAAAAGCATTTGACAAAATGCATCACTCTTTCTTGAAAAAAAATCTCCAAAAGATAAGGATAGAATAAAGATTTCTAAATATGGTAAAGTGCATATATGAAAAACCTACAGCTCACATTGTGTTCACTGCTGAATGATGAAAATATTGCTGCTGCACTCAGGAACAAGACAAGAATGCCCACTGTCACCATTATTATTCAATATTGTACTAGAAGGTCTAGCTAGAGCAATTACTCTAGATAAAAATATAAAAGGCAACCAAATCATAAAGGAAAAACTAAAACTTTCACTATTTGCTGCTGTTATGATCCTACATCTAGAATCTTCTGAAAACTCCACAACTAAACTACTAGAACTAATATATGAGTTCAATAATGTGGCTGGCTACAAGATTAACATGCAAAAGTCAATAGCATTTCTATACACCACTGATGTGCAATCAGAGGGGAAATCAGAAAAAAAATCCAGTTATATAAGCAACTAAAACAATCAAATATTTAGGAATAAGCATAACTAAGGACATAAAGGACCTGTATTCTGAAACTTATAAAATATTGCTAAAAGAAATGGAAGAAGATTTAAATAAATGGATGAACATTCCATGTTCATGGATTGGGAGACTAAATGTCGTTAAGATATAAATTCTGCCCCACCTGATTTACAGATTCATTACAATCTAAATAAAAATCCCAGGAGCCATTTTTTGCAGAAATGGAAAACCAATTCTCAAATTTATTTGGAAGGGTATGTGGCTTGAATAGCCAAAAAAGTCTTAAAAATAAGAGCAAAGTTGGAGGACTATCAGTTCTGGAATTTACAGCATATTACTTAGCTACAGTGGTTAAAAATAAAAGCATGATACTGGCATAAAGGCAGACACATTAAAAGATGGAACTGAATCAAGAAAGAGAAGTAGACCTCCACATAAAAGACAATTGATTTTGACAAGACTGTCAAACCTTTCTACCTTGACCAGAACAGTCTACTCAACAAACGGTGCTGGGAGAACTGGATATCCATATTCAAAAGAAAGAAAGAATACCCCAAACTCCCATCTCGCACAAAAATTAACTCAAAATGAATCAAAGGCTTAAACAGAATAATGAGGACTGTGAAACTCCTAGAAGGAAATGTAAGAAAACGTGATCAATATCTTGTGGTATCCAGTAGTTTCTTAAATGTTACACCCAAAGCATGAGCCACAAAATAAAATAAAATAGATAGATAATAGGATGGCCTCAAAATTAAAACACTTTTGCACCTCAAAGGACTTTATCAAAAGGCAAAAGGGCAGCTGACATAATGGGAGAAAATATTTGGAAATCATATATCTGATTAGGGTTTAATATCCATGATATACAAAGAGTTCATACAGCTCGACAACAAAAAGACAAACTACCCAAATAAAAAATGGGAAAAACTCTTGAAAAGACACTTGTCCAAAGAAGAAATATAAATGGTGAAGAAACATGTGAAAAAATGTTTGACATCAGTAGAGATTTGGGAAATTCAAATCAAGGCTACAATGAGATATCAATTCACACCTGTTAGACTGACCACTATTAAAAAGTCAAAAACTGTACATGTCAGAGAGGATGTGATAGAGATAGGAACGCTTATTCACTGTTAGTAGGAATAGACTTGTACAGCTACTATTGAGGAATCTTTTGCAGTTCCTAAGGAAGTTGAATATGGACGTGCCATGTGACTTGGCAATACCATTTCTAGTTATATACCCAGAAGAACTGAGAGCAGAAATATGAACAGACATCAGTACAATGATATTCATAGCAACATTATTCAGGATTGCCAAAAGTTGGAAACAAACCACATGTCCATTAACTGTTGAATGCATAAACAAATTGTGAATAATACACGTGATGGACTATTATGCAGTGGTAAGAAGAAATGAAATCATGACACATATGACAACATGGATGAACCTGGAGGAAGTAATGTTGAGTAAGGCAAGCCAGACACAAAAAGACAAATACTGTATGATTGCACTATTATGAACTACATATATTGTGTAAACTCATTGACTTAATCATTAGAATATAGGTCACCAGAAAATAGAAGTAGGGTAGGGAATGGAAAGCTGAGGGTCAATTTGTGCAGAATTGGTAACAAGGTTGTTTGTAAGTATTTGGAAAAGTATAGAAGTGGTGAAAGCACACCATATTGTTTTAATGAGCATAGCTTTTATAAGGGTATGATATTGGTTGAAAGGGATATTCTAAGGTCCATGTGTATTAAAAAAGGAATGTTAAAAACTGTAACATGTACTGTTTAAGATATTGAAAGTTCATGTAAAATATGAATATGGGTGATACTGCATATATAAGACTTTTTACAAAATGTAAATACAAATATACTAGAGAGAAGGAAAACAAATAGCAGCTATATCCAGCTTGGAAGACATAGAGAGTTTGAGAGGTGATGAGTTTTGTTTGTTTTTTGTTTATTATTATTATTTCTATTGGGATAATGAAAATGTTCTAAGAATGATTGAAGTGATGAATGCACAAATATGTGATTACGCCGAATACCATTGATTGCACACTTTGGAAGGATTTATGCATTATTAACATGTATCAATAAAATTGACTTAAAAAATATGTTAGAGACATATAAGAATACATTGAATTGGCTGAGTACAGATTTAATGAAATGGGGGATAGAGCATCTGAGCTTGAAAAAACCGGAAAACAGAAAAAGAAAAGAATGGAAAACTATAGAACATGGTCTCAGGGAATTGTATGACAGTAAGAAACACACAAATATGTGTTTTATAGGATTCCTAGAAGGAGGAGAGAATGGAAAAAGGGGCAGACAGAATATTTGATAAAATGACCAAAATTTCCAAACTTTATGAAAGACAGAAATATCAATATCCAAGGACAAAGTTTCCCAAACAGAATAAGTCTGAACGGACCTATTTTGAGACACCTACTATTCAGATTGTCAAATGCAAGAGATTGAAGATTCTAAACACAGTAAGAGAAAATCAATGTAACATATAACATTTAAGACTAAGTTCTGATTGCTCATCAAAAAACATGGAGTTGGGAAGGCAGTGGTAAGATATATTTAAGGTACTGTAAGTGAAAACTGCCAGCCAAGAATTTTTATATGGCAAAACTTTGTGAAAAAATGAGGATGAGTTTAACATCTTCAAAGACAAACAAAAACTGAGATACTGTTTCCAAAAGACTGGATTAACAAGTGATGCTAAAAGAAGTCCTGCAGCCCAAAAGGAAATTACAAGGCCAAGATAATTGGAGAAGAGTGTATAAATGAAGATTATTAGTAATGTTAACTAAATAGTAAGATATGAAATTGGAAAACCAAAAGGTAAATTAGACAAAGTAAGTAATACCTTTACAGTAATAATATTGAACATTAATGGATTGAAATTGCTAATCAAAAGAAATAGACTGGCGGAATGGATAAAGAAATATGAACCATCTATATACCATCAACAACAGACTTATCTTAGATGCAAAGACAATCTGGATGAAAGTGAAAGTTTGGATAAAGTTAATCCACACAAATTGTAACTTTAAAAAATTGGGAGTAGCAATACTAACATTGGACAAAATAGATTTTAAATGCAAAACTGTTATAAATGATGAAGAAAGCCATTATGTGTTAACAAAAGGGGCAATTCAACAAGATAAATAACTATATTACTTGTTCACCTGACTTGGGGTGCCCCAAGACACATGAGGCACACTCTGGCAAAACTGAAGGAAGAAACAGACATCTCTGCAATAATAGGGTCTTCAAAACACCATACTCAGCATTGGATAGACTATCTGGACAGAGGATAAATAATCAGAGAGATTGAATAATATGATAAATGAACTAACAGATATTCATAGTGCTTTACACACCAACACAGCAGGGTATGCATTCTTCTCAAGTGCTCATGGACTTTCTACAGTATAGGCCATATGTTGGGTCACAAGAAAAGTCTAAATAATTTAAAATTATTAAAATTTTTCAAAGCCATATCTCTGATCATAATGGAATAGAGCTGGAAATCAATACCAGGTGGAAAAAAGGGAAAATTCACAAATATATGGAAATTAAACAAAACATTCTTGAATAATCAGTGGGTCAAATAAAATTTGCAAGAGAAATCAGCAAATATCTCGAGATGAATGAAAATGACATCACAATATATCAAAACCTATAGGATGTAGTGAAAACAGTGCTGAGAGGAGAATTTTCAAGCCCTCAATACTTACATTAAAAAATTAGAGAGAGATCAAATAAAAGACCTAATTGCACACTAGGAAGAACCTCAGAAAGAACAACAAACTAATTCCAAAGCAAGCAGATGGCAAGAAATAACAAAGAATAGAGCAGAAATAAATGAAAGTGAAAATAGAATCAAATAAACCAAAAGTTGTTTTTTCAAGAAGGTCAACAAAATTGTCAAAACCTTTGCTAAATTGAAAAGAAAAAAAGAGAAGATGCAAATAAATTAAATCAGTAATGAGAGGGTTGTACACAACAACTAACCTATCAGAAATAAGAGATCATATTAGAATTCTATGAATAACTGCATGCCAACAATCTAGACAATGTATATGGAATGGACAAATTCCTAGAAATACACAAACAACTATACTGACTCTAGAAGAAATAGAAGATTTCAACAAACCAATCACAAGTAAAGATAATGAAACAATCATCAAATCTTCTCAACATTAAAAAACCCAGGACCAGATGACTTCACAGGAGAATTCTACTAACCATTTAAGGATGATCAAATACCAAACTTCTTTAAACACTTCCAAATATTGAACAGGAGGGAACACTAACAAATTCATTCTAAGAAGCCAGCACAAACCTAATATCAAATGAATATAAAGACACATTATCCTAACTATCACAAGGACATTCTTTGTTCAATTATCAAAATTAATCAAAATTTAAAGGGCTCTGAATAGCCAAGAATGTCTTATCAAATGAAGAATGAAGTTGGAGGATCTCACTTCCTGGCTATAAAACATATTACATAGCTACAGTGGTTTAAAAAATCATGTTACTGGCATAAAGATAGACATGTAATGACTGAAATCAAATTAAGAATTTAAAATAAGACCCTCACATCTACAGTCAAGTGCTTTTGAGAAGGCTGTCAAATCCACACACCTGTGTCAGAACAGTCTCTTCAAGGTATGGTGCTGGAAGATATTGGGTATCCATAGCTTAAAGAAAGGGGATCCCTATCTCACACCTTATCTAAAAATTAACTCAAAATTAATCAATGACTTACATATAAAAGCTATAAATCATAAGGCACCTAGAAAAAAATGTAGGGAAATACCTTCAAAATCTTGTGGTAGTTGGTGGTTTATTAAATGTAACACTAGAAGCCTGAGAAATAAAAGAAAAAATAGAAAAATGGGACCTCAGCAAAATTAAACTTTTCTGCTTCAAATGACTTTGGTAAACTGAAAAGACAGTTGAATTAGTGGGAGAAATAGTCAGAAACCACATATCTGATAAGGGCTGATCTTCATGTTATATAAAGAAATCATTCAGATCAATGATACAGAGTCTCAATGAAGTTTTAAAAAATTGAAATTTGACAAAGCAGTTTCTCTGAACACAATAAAATGAAGCTGGAAATTAATAAGGGACAAAGAACAAGAATAGGCACCAGCATATGGAAAATAACAATCACTGGGTCACAAAGGAAATTAACAGAGAAATCTGTAAGTACCATGAAGCAAATGAAAATGAGAACACAGCATATCAAAATTTATGGAATGAGGCTACAGCAGTGTTGAGAGGGAAATTTATAGCCCTAAATGAAATTAAGAATTAAAAATATTACAAAGAATTAACAAAACCAACAGTTGGTTCTTTGATAGGTTAATAAAACTGACATTCCCTTAGCTAGAATAAAAAGGAAAAAAAAGAGAGAAGATAAATTAAATATAACCAGAAATGAGAGTGAGGATATCAACACTGTCACCAGAGAAATAGAGTAGCATAAGAGCATATTTTTGAAAATTTGTATGCCAACAAATGGAAAATTTAGATGAAATGTGTGAATTTTTAGAAAAACATGAGCAATCTATGTTGATGAAAGAAGAAACTGATGAACTCAACAGACCAATCGCAAGTAGTCAGACTAAATTAGTCATGAAAAACTTCAAAAACAAGTAAAGCCCAGCAAGAGATAGCTTCACAGGTAAAATCTACCAATCATTCTGAAGGAATTAATACCAATACTACTCAAATTCTTCCAAAAAATTGAAGGGAAGGGAACATTACCAACTCATTCTATGATACCAACATCAACCATATACCAAGGACATGTAAAGACACTACAAGAAAATTAATTACAGACCAATGTCTCTAATGAAATTACATGTTAAAATCCTGAAAAAAATGCTTTCTAATCGAATCCAACAACACATCAGACAAATTATACACCAAGAATAAGTGGGTTTCATGCCAGGTATGCATGGATGTTTCAACATAAAATAATCAGTAAATGTAATACACCACATTAACAAATTGAAGGGAAAAAAATCACATGATCATCTAGATGCAGAAAAGGTATTCAGCAAAATTCAGAACACTTTCTTTATAAAAATACTTAAAAAGAAATAGAAGGAATCTTCCCCAACATGATAAAGGGCATAAAGGAAAAACATACAGATTACATCATTCTCAATGGTGAAATGCTAAAAATTTTCCCTCTAAGATCTGGAACAAGACAAGGATGCCTGCTGTCATGACTCTTATTTAACATTGGATTAGAAATATTTCCTCAAGCATTTAAGCAGGAAAAGGAAATAAAAGGCATCCACGTTGGAAAGGAAGAAGTAAAACATTCGCTATTCGCATATGACATGATCCGTTATGTAGAAAGCCCTGAAAAAATCTACAATAAAGCTTCTAGAGCTGATAAACAAGGTCAGTAAATTGGCAGAATATAAGATTAACACAGAAAAATAAGTAGTGTTTCTGTACACTAATAATGATCAATCTGGGTAGGAAATCAAGAAAAAATCCATTTACAATAGCAAATAAAAATAAAAAATCTAGGAATAGGTTTAACTAAGGAAGCAAAGGACTTGTACACAGAAAACTACACAACATTGCTAAAGGAAATCAAAGAAGACCTAAATAAAAGGAAGAATATTCCATGTTCATGTATTGGAATACTACATATCTATAAGACAGAGATTCTTAATCCTTTTTGTTCCACAGACCCCTTGCCAGTCAGGTGAAAGCCACAGACAACTTTCTAAGTCCACACTGTACTGTATAGTATTTAAAAAATATATCACACCTACACCAACACATCACAAGAATAATGTTTTCTTATTTTTTGAATTTCAATTCAAGCTCACAAACCCCTTGTTAAGAGCCCCTGCATTAAGATATCTATTCCACTCAGATTTATTTACAGATTTAATTCAATCCTAGTAAAAGTTCAGCATTTTTTACTGAACTGGAAAAGCCTATCATCACATTTCTTTGGACGTATAAGGGACCCCCAAATGCCAAGAACATCTTGAAAAAGAAAAAGAAAATTGGAGGAATCATGTTTCTTGACTTCGACATATACTGCAAAGCTACAGTAGTGAAAACTGCATGTGTTCCTGATGTTATAGGATGTTATCTCAATGGGTAGAGACCCACACAATAATAAGCAAAATATTAAACTCCCATCCTGGGAAGTCTTTCTACATTCGTAACTAGAGTGGCAAGAATCTCTAGAGCACATCAGCAGTGCTAATAAAAGGAAAACAGAGCAATATGCCAAGTCTACAAAATTAATGTTTGTACTTATGAACCTTATTCTTGTATAATTAAAATTTAATCTAATAATAATTATTGCTTAAGAGTTACCTCTAGAAAACCTTCTTGTCACTCAAATGTGATTTCTTTCTAAATCAAAATCAGTAAATAAACTCACTACCTTCAACTTGGCATGGGACATGACTCCTAGGGATAAGCCTCTCTGGAACTGAGGGATTAATACCAAACACTGAACAATGCATTTGGAAAAAGAACTCAACCAATAGAGGCATACATGAAATAGAAAGAGTTTAAGAGTAAGAGATTTCAAAGTGGGTTGGGAGGGTGTTTCAGAGGCTACACTTATGCATGACTCTGGCAATCTCACTAACTGCCATAGTAAATAAAACCAAAACAGGGTTGTTCCCAAGGGTTCTAGAGACATCTGGACACTATAGGCAATGCACACAACAACATGAAATCAGCAACCCATCAGTGGGCCTTACCTTGGAATATATGATAATCTATTTTCCCAATTGACTCACCCATGACAATTAACAAAATGATGATGATGGAAAATGCCCTTCCAAAGAAAAACAGAGTATTTACAATGGCAAGTAAAACAGTTCCTTCCATCTGCCTCATAAAATCTAAGCCCCCTATCAATCTGAAGCAAAGAAGGCATCACCATCCCAGAATCCTCAAGATTGGGGAATAAGCAAACATATGGGGGGGATAAAAGTAGGGACCAAGTAGACTTATTATTATTGTAATGGAAGAATTTGTAAAGTTAATATAAATATAGTGGGGAGGTAGAAGAAAGAATAGGTGGAACATTGGCCATTTTTAGGGCTTCAGAATTATTCTGCATGATATTGCAATAATGGATACAGAAAATTATACATTTTATCAACTCCTATAAAACTGTACAGTGAAAAGTGTAAACCATAATATAAAGTATAGAAATTGGTTATTGGCAATGCATCAATATTTATTCAAGAAGTTTAAAAATTTTAACAAAATGATGTTAGATGTTATTAGTAGGGGAAAATATGGGGAGTAAGGGTAAGGTATATGGGAATCCCCTGTACTTTTGATATAACTTTTTTGCAAACTAAAATTTCTCTATAAATAAAGTTTATTTTATGGAAAGACAAAAGGCAAGTGACCCAAGTGAAAAATAGACAGAAGACTGGAATAAATATTTTTATAAAGAGGAAGTACTCATGACCAAAAAGCACATGAAAAATGCCCAACATCTTTACTTATTAAGGAAATGCAGATGAAAACTGCAATGAGCTTTCATTTTATGCCTTACAAAATGTTCATTATCAAAAAAAAAAAAAGGAAACTACAAGTGCGGACAAGAACGTGGAGAAAAAGGAGTACTCCTTCAAAGTTGGTGAGAATGTAAAATAGTGCAGCCTCTGTGGAAGACCATTTAGCATTTCCTCAGGATTCTAAATGCAGAACTGCCAAATGATCTGGCGATCCCACTACTAGGAAAATCTTCAGAAGAACTGAAAGCAAGTATGTGAAGAGACATTGGCAAACTGATTTTCATAGTGACATTATTCACAATTGCTAAAAGATGGAAACAACCTAAGTGTCCATCCAATGAGGAATGGATAAACAAAATCTGTTATGTACATATGATGGTTTACTATTCAGCTGTAAGAATAAATGATATCAGGATGCATATAACAACATGGATGAATTTTGAGGACATTATGTTCAGTGAAATATGCCTGACACCAAAGGATAAATATTGTATATTCTCACTAATATGAACTAAATATTATAAGTAAACTAATGGAGGTAACTAGAGAGTATAGGTTTCCAGGAAATAGAATGTATGGTCAGAATTGGTAGCTGATGCTGAATGTATGTACAATGTTTAATAAGGTGGATTGTAAATATGTGCAAGTGGATAGAGTTAATGGTAACATTATTGTGAGTATAATTAACACTGCAGGTTTGTACTTGTGAATGTGATTGAAAAGGCTATTCTTGGCAGGTTAATATGCTGTCATCATCTCAACTCTGTGATGAAACTGAAAGCCACTGAGTGTACACTTTTGATGGATTGTAAAAGTCAGAGGACCATATAACACAGTGATCTTCATGTCAAATAAAGCACTGTGTTTTATGGTATAAATATGAGGACATTCTTACATGAACTGTAGCAAATGTACAATATTAGCACATTATGCTAATGTCAGGATGGTTTGTGTGGAAAATACACCAAAAATAAGCTATGGACTATAGATAGTAATAATATTAAAATGTTCTTTCACCATTTGTAACAAATGTGGCAAAAAATGTAAAGTGTCAGTGGTGGGTCGATGTATGGGAATCCTGTATCATTTGCATGATTGTTCTTTAACAATTTGAAAGAAAAAGGAAATCATTGTCTAATTCATGGTAAAGAAGATTTATTTCTATGTTTCCTCTATGAGTTTTATATTTTTAGCTCTTACATTTAAGGTTATCATCCATCTTGAGTTGATTTTTGTGTATATGGGGCATGGGATTGTCTTCCAAATTCATTCTTTTGCAAGGAATTATCTAGTTATTGAAAAGAATCTTCTTTGCCCATCAAATTGTCTAGACCCTCTTGTCAAAAATCAAGTGACCATAAATGTGAGGGTATGTTTCTGGACTCTATATTCTATTCCATTTTTATATGTCCATCCTGTGTCAGTACCACACCATCTTGGTTACTGTAACATTTTAATAGGTGTTAAAATCAGGAATTGTGAATCCTCCAACTTCACTATTTCCTAAGTGCTTGGGCTATTCTTGGTCTCTTGAATTTCCATATTGATTTTATAATCAGCTTGCCAAAGTTGGCAAAAAAAAACCATGAAACTTAGTTGGGTAACCTGGGATCTTGATAGATATTATAATTAATCTGTAAACCATTTTGGGCAGTATTGTCATTTTAACAATGTTAAATGTTTGATCCAGGGACATGAGATGTTTTTTCATTTATTTAGATCTTCTTCCACTTCTTTTGACAATGCTTTGTGGTTTTCAGTGTACAAGACTTGTACTTCTTTGGTAAATTTGTCTTTAGGTGTTTATATATTATCTGTCAGCCAGCTGTCCTCGAACTAACATTAATCTTCCTAGGCTACACATTTCACACAATCACATCCATAAATCAGCTATGTTTGTTACAAGAAACATTATCAGACTGTTACCACTAACTATGGTCCATAGTGTACATTTAAGTATACTTTTCTGTATGCTTCCCTAGTATTAACACTAAGTATTAGTATTGTATATTTGTTATACAGTTCTGAACATATTCCTAGCTGTGGAATTTCAGGGTCATACGGCAGTTCTCTATTTAGTTTCTTGAGGGACTTGCCAAATGGTCTTCTACAGAGGTTGCACCATTTTACTCTCCCACCAAGAGGTAAAGAGTGTTCATATTTCTCCACATCCTCTTCAGCATTTGTAATTTGTTTTTGTTTTTTTTCAATTTTTTATTTTATAACAGACATTCTGTAGGGTGTGAGATGATACCTCTTTTTATCTTTGATCTGCATTTCTGGAATTGCTAATGATGTTGAACAAATTTTCACGTGTCTTTTGGCCATTTGTACGTCCGCTGAGAAAATGTCTGTTCAATTCAGTTTTGGTGGTTATGCAAAATGGTGCAGCTATTGAGAAAAACACTTTTCAGCTCCTTAGAAAGTTAGGTAAAGTATTACCATATGATTGGGCAATTTTCAATCTACATATATTTCAAAAAAAATTGAAAGGATGGACTGAATTATTTGCACACCTGTTTGCATAGGAGTACTATTCGCAATTAAAGGACAGGAACACATCCAGTTATAGGAGGTACAAGGAATT
Source organism: Cabassous unicinctus (assembly GCA_029593785.1). Taxonomy (NCBI): domain Eukaryota; kingdom Metazoa; phylum Chordata; class Mammalia; order Cingulata; family Chlamyphoridae; genus Cabassous; species Cabassous unicinctus. Next base: position 14,140 of record JAQZBX010004193.1, on the reverse strand, counting down.
ACAGGGGAGGTTGGGAGGTTAATATTTATCTCTCTTTATTGCATCCACAAAATACCTAGTAGCTCCTTGGTTGTCAATACCCAGGTGAAAGTTCAGTGGTGACAACAGGGGATAACCTCAAGTAAAGCTTGATCTCCACCCCAGAATATGTTTTCTCTTAGTGGATCTTCTATTTTGTCAGCCTGGACAGTTAACAATGACACCAGTTTATCCCAAGCAATCAATGGGTCAGTTCAACAGGGTATGCCATTTATGCATGTGCAGTTGCAAACTCTCCCTGTTGTTCCCTTCTTTAATACCACCTATATGAGTTTAAGCAAACCTCATATGGGAACCATGGCCATTGAGTCATATTAGCACTTTGGATGTGGTGGTGTTTGCACCCTCTCACTCAGAGATTTATCATTGAACTACTGTATATTATAACAAATCTCTGGTCGATGTTACCTGTGCAAAGCCAGGATTTTTTTTACTCTGTGAACCTCTTTGGGCACAACTAGATGTGTCTCCCACAAGGAGAAATATCCTCCTGTTTAAAAATATGAAGACCTATCATCAAGAGGACTCATTAAATTCCACAACCAAGGTCAAGGTAGATAACCAGGTAGCTCTTGATTATCTACTGGTAAAACAAAGGGGTGTCTGTTTTCTTACCTATACATCATGCTGTTTTTAAATAAATAATTCAAAAAAGGTTCAAACTAAATTAGAAAATGTACAAGCTTAGTTAAAATGGCTGCAAGCTATACAGCTGCAATTCCCCTTGAACTCTTCCTTTGACTTCTTTCACTGGCTTAACGCCATCCCCTGGGGCTTTTGGTTGGGAATGATGCTCTCAAAAACCTAATCTTCCTGTGGCAGTCATTCTTCTGATGTCCTTGGTTAACTGTTTTGTCAACCTCATTGAAAGACTCTGTGAATGAACCCCTACCATCCAGATTATTCATGTAGTATATTGGAACAATCTCTGCTTTCAAATTGGGGGTGGCCCCTGGTCCTACTTAGTGTAACATGTTATTGAAAATTTCTTTTTGGCAGCCCTGAGTGGGGAAGGAAATGAACTGTTGGGGAAGCGGCCATCTCATGACCTGCAGCCCCTCTCCAGGCTTGCCCAATTAGGACCGTGTTAAAGGAGCATTCCCTGACTCAGAGGCTGAGTAGTGAGATGATGCATGATCCATATTCTTTTTTCTTATAAGGTGATTCTCCCCTATTCTGGCAAAACAGTGAACTTCTTTGTGTACATCATATCACACCTGTACAATCCTACTAGTATATCTGTTCCCGGTGGGAAAGGATCAAGATTTCCCCACTATAACAGAAGAGCAGCATGTGTAGATCAGTGTCGTACATCAGTTGTTGGAAGGGGCTTACTAGCCATGGGTACTGATACCTACTTCCACAACTGGTCCTTTTTCTGTCTATTTTCTATGTAGTAAAACATTTCTCCAACCAGTGTTTTTATGTGTTGTTCTTCTCTGGTAACTGCTGTACCACTATACCATACAGTGGACAGAAATGTTTCGACCCGTAGTCTTGGAAGCCTCCATATTCATGATCTTTGTCATCTTCCATGCAGTAAGTCTTCTCCCCTGGAATTGGTAGTCAGGGCTTACTTGCATAACACATGTTATTACCAGCCTATATATTGTTATTATTATTATTTTGAATAAATATGTTTTAAATCAATTTAAAATAAGAAAAATGAAAGATTTTATTTTATTTTCATTTACTCCTTCTCTGATGTTATGCTTATATTTAGTTAGATTTATGATTCTGACCTATTCATTTTCTTCTCTGTGAATAACATCATTTATTAATTTTGCAGGAAAAATTTACTGGTCATCATTACCCTCAGTTTTTGTTTTTTAAAGAAAGCCTTAATTTCTCCTTCACTATTGAAGGATCATTCCCTAGTTATAGAATACTACAGTGGTGATGTTTTTCTTTCAACACTTTAAAAATTTCAGTCCACTCCATTCTTTCTTGTATGGTTTATGACAAGAAGCCTACTGACATTTTTATCCTTATTCCTGTGTAGATAATTTTTTATGGCCTCTTTCGAGGTTTAATCTTTGTGTTTGGTTCTCTGCTAGTTTATATGCCTAGACAGATTTTTTTGCGTGGCTTTTGTTGCTATTTCTCCTCTTGCACTTCTCTGTGCTTCCTGGTACTGAGGTCTGGTCCTGTCATTAATTTTGAAAAGTGTTTGGCTATTACTACATTAAATAATTCTTCCATTGCTTTCTCTTTTTGTTCTCTCTGATATTCTAATTTTTGATAAACTATCTCTTTTGAAATTGTTCTACAGGTTTTGGATGTTATATCCTGTTATTTTCATTCTTTGTTCAATTTCAATTTTTTCTTCACTTTGGGATAATTCTATCAGCACATTCAAGCTCAGTGATTATTTTCTTCCTTGTTTTCAGTCTACTGATGAGAATATCTAAGGCTTTCTTCATTTTGGGCCTGGTGTTTTACATACTTCTTATTTTTATTGTGGCAAAATATATAAAATTCAAAATCTTTCATTTTAATCACTTTCAATTGTGCAATTTATTGGTATTAATTGCATACCCAGTGTTATGCCTATCATCACCACAATCAATTACCCAAATTTTTCATTATTCCAAACAGAAACTCTGTATCCTTTAGCAATATCTCCTCATTCCGCTCCCTGCTCCTTCTCTCTGACACAATGTCTGTAGTAAACTCTAATTTTATTTTTGTCCCTATGAATTTACATATTCCAGATATTTCCTGTAAGTGGAATCACACAGCATTTGTCCTTCTGTCATTAGCTTATTTCATTCAACGTAATGCTTTCAGATTTCATCCATATTATAGCATATATCAGGACATCATTCCTCTTTATGGCTGCATAACTATACTTTGAATGCTGTCTTAGTTTACCAAAGGATTTCAATGCAATGTATCAGAAATATGTAGGTTTGTATACTGTGAATTTTATTTGGGGCTATGGAATGTCCAAATCAAGGCACCACCAGAGATGATTTTTTCATCAAAGTCAGCTACTGTTGTTCCTGGCATTGTGCTACGTGGTGAGGCAAGATGGCAGTTAATCTCTGCTGAGGTCCTTGCCTTCTCTCAAGGCTCACCATTTCCAAGAGATCAAATGTCGGAGATCAGGCATATGGTTCATCTCTTCAACCTTGAGTTTCACCATTGGCCCAACCTCTTGGTGGCTTCATGCCTCGCTTCTGCTGCTACTGATCCTTGAGTCCTCTCTCTCACATGGCTGGACCAAAATGGCAGATATCCCTTTACTGTGTGTCTTCTTTCTTTCCATGTCTCTGTTTATATAAGGCCAGAGGAAGAGGGCAGGCATACAACCTGAGTCACACCTCATAGACCTAGTCCAATCAAAAGCAATATAATGAAGTGATCTCATTAAGGTCCTTTAGCCAAATCTAATGAAATGAAAGGGTCTCGCACCCACAGGAAAGGATTAGTTAGAAGACTTTTTTTTTTTTTTTAACAAATTCAATCTGTCACATATGCATATATCACATTTTGTTTATGCATCCATATATTGATGGGTCATTTGAGATGCTTCAACTTTTGGCTATTTTGAATAAGTTCTTATAAACTTGAGTGGAAAAACATCTCCCTAAAGCCCTGCTTTCACATCTTTGGGATATATACAAAGAAGTGGGATTGCCAAGTCATATGGTATTTCTGTTTTGCCTTCTGAAGAATCACCTAAATTGTTTTACAGGGGAACTGCACCATTTTGCATTCCCACAAAGTTAAATAGGCTCATATTTTCTCTGCATCCTCACAAAGAGTTATGGTTTCTTTTTTTCAATTAAAAAAAAAAATAATAGCCATCCTATTGTGTGTGAAATGATATCTCACTGTGGTTTTGATTTGCATTTCCTTGGTGAGAAATGACATAGAGCATTTTTTCATGTGCTCACTGGTCGTTTATATATCTTTTTTTAAAATACAGAATTTTACTTAGAAACTTTGAAATAGAAAAAAGCCTGTCAAGAGAGACCAGGTATAAAATGTATTCCCAAGAAAATGGAATTTTAGGGAAACAAAAGTCAAAAAGGCAACAAAAGAGAAATAACATCACTGTTATTTGAACAATGGCCAGTTACTTGCATTTGTTGGCATTGTTAATCACACAAATTATGTACTACACAACAATATTATCATAAAATACCTGCTTCCACACACAATTTATGACAAGCTACTACCAGAAACAAATGAATACAAATACATTAGTGGCTGAACAATAATAGTAGTGGTTGACACACATTTTGCAGAATTCTGTGAAACATAAGGACTGAATAGGTTGTGGGCAAAACCAAATGAGAGAAAGTTAAGGATTGAAATAGTTTAAATATTAGTAAATAAATCAGTCATGGTACTGTATTTTCTGCAACAGAAAATTAGCATTTAGTAATACTCTAATGAATTTATCTCTAAAGAAGGAGTGCACTGGCTAAGCATTCCAGAAGTAGTGGAGAGCTGTGGACAGCAGGTACCAAAGACACTCCAGCCTTGCAGATCCAAGGCAGTAATCACACCTACTTATCACTCCCTTTGCAAGAGGTCCAGAAAGAAATTGAAGCATGGTCACCTGCCTACTGCACTTCCACTCTAAGCAGCAAATTATAAGGAGCCCACAGTAGGCAAGGGGAGAAGAGAAAAGAAACATGTTAAATGTAAACTTAAAAGACAATAAAATGGGACAGAACACCCAAACACATCCCAGAGACTGTTAGATTAAAAACCTGGAAACAACTCATCCCCAAAAGACACAATACACATAAATTTGGGGTATAATTGGAAAAATCATCAGAGAAGATCTCAATGAAAATTGAGATCTTTAATTCAAATATCTCAGGATTGAAACACACCCTGTATTCATCCAGGCAAAAATATTTCATGATTTTTAGCAGGGATGTAACTGGTTAGTAACCACAAATGGCTTTAGAGAACAACTTTCCTTTTGGCCCAATATCTAAGCCTACACAGATTCAAGCATCACTTCAAAGCCTGTGATGAGCAGGTTCCAAAGATTCCAAGGGTCACATAAAATCTATCATGTTACATTTTACATTTTGAAGTATGGAAACATATTTTAAATATTCCTAAGGTATTTATTTATTAAAACATTTTTTTATAAGATTTCATATTAGCTTAAAATTCATTTCAGCCTTTCAGGTTCTTTAATGAGGTCTCCACTTCAACCCTATTACATAAAAACACCTTCTTCAGCAATCAGTGTTTCCAGCAACAACACCTTGAGCCCCATGGGCTGACTCATTGTTCCTTAGGAGAACCAATTAGAGGTTAATACTACTCTGCTACAAGGTAAAACTCCTATCACATATTTAATGGAAAGGAGTGAAACTTCTGCAAAGTGAACTTTTTTTTTTAAGTACCAGAATTTTAAACCAGGATCTCCTATGTGGGAAGCTGGCATCCAACCACTGAGCCACATCATCTACCCTGATTTAGCCCCATTTATTTATTTACTTGTTGTTTGTTTTTGTTTTAAGGAGCACTGGGTCCCAAACCAGGACCTCACATATGGGAAGCAGTCACTCAACTACTTGAGCCACAATGGCTTTCCAAAAGTGAAATTTTTATTTTATTTTATCTTTTTAAAGGAATCTTTATATTACATAAATGTTACATAGAAAGCATAGGGGATGCCTATATGCCCCACCCCCTTTCCCTCCCACAATTTTCCACATTAACAGCATCCTTCATTAGTGTGGTACATTTGTTACAATTGATGAACACATATTGAAGTACTGTTACTAACCATGGGCTATAGTTTACACTCTGTCCCTAACCATTTTACAGGTTATGACAAAATATATAATGGCCTGTACCTGTCATTGCAATATCATACAGGACAATTCTAATGTCCTGAAAATACCCCATCTTACACCTATTTTTCCCTCTCCCTCCCCTCAGAACTTATGGTGGCCATTCACTTATATCAATGATAAAATTCTTCCAATGCTAAAATAATAAGTCTAACCTTTAAGAGTTACTTTTTGTGTTTAAAAATAAAGCATTCCACAGAAAGGACTTTATTTTGCTGCCTTTTTACATGTTTGTGCATGATAAATTTCTAGATGTGGAATAGGTGAATCAAATGTTATGTGCATATTAATTTTTACAGTACTGACAAATTTCCACAGAATTTTCATGCCCCTGCAAAGTGCTTGTTTTCCCACATGCAGGCTGACAATTTTTAATTTTTACCAGTAGGATAAAAGGAAACTGACACTGTTTTCATTTGCATTTCTTCTCTTATGACTATCTGATAATAAACCACTGTGAATTTTGTGAACTCTTTGTTCTTGTCCTTTGCCCATTTTGCTAATTATTAGCCTTCTCCATATTAAAAGAGTCTTTTAAATATATATACTAAAAAAACAGTGAGTCCTCTAAGAATAATAAAAGGGGGCATTCTACAGTTAAGCACGTGATTTAGAGTAAAGAATTTAGATGTTGCTCTGTGGGTACAGGTTGTTAATACTCTCCTTTTCCTCCTGAGGGTCCCTTCATCAGGTATCACAAAACCTTTGTCTGTGGCATAATGAATGTCCACAATCCTCTGCAATACAGGGTTGTTTTCCCCCTCATTCTCCTGGCAAATCAATTCAATGTTTCTTAGTTTTTCAAAGTAGAAATCTCTCTCCTTCTCCAAGCCTTTGACAGTAAGTTTCAATATTTTGACCTGCTGCATCAATTCAGCTGTCTCATCCTCCCCATTTCCCACACCTGGATTCTTCCTCACCACATCCAGGACAGATTAAGGAGTGGCAGTAGTGCTCTGCATTGAAATGGGCCTCTAGAGCTGCCCTGCTTGAGCTGAGAGGTCTCTTTGGTTTATTCAGAGCTGCGACAACAAGAGAGGGAGTAAATGCTTTCTTGTCGGGAAAGCTACGGGATCATAGTCATTTCCAGCATAGATTGCATCCAAAAACTTCTTGAACCATTGAAAAAATTCAAAATGCCCTGAAACTTTCCTTTTACTAATTTGTCCACAGGAATTATTTTGTCAACACCCATTCTCATAAAACTTGCTCTTAGTGTTTTGAAGTTCTGGTTGTATTCATGTTCTAATAACTTGGAATTTCACTTTCTTCAAGGTAGTGGAGACAGATAACAGCATGTCCATAAGCTAATAATAGGCAGGCCCTGAACACAACTTTTAATCTTTGTCAAATTCAACTTCAGAGACTTGATCTGTGCTAGCATGTCATGTCAATGTAGGTTATTTCTGGTCGCTGTTACCTATACTCATTGATATGGAGTATATATTCACTGACAACTTGGGCTCTTCCTCAGGACCATGTCCCATGAGCTTGCTGGCTCTGGTTTGGTCTTCCTCTGGTTCGCATGGCCTCCCCGATGTCCTATGCATTGACATAACAGCTGTGTATCTTTTTAAAGATAAATATCAATTCAAGATATTGTCCATTTTTAAAATTAGTTTGTATTCTTGTTATTGGGGATTTTGGAGTTTTCTATATATTCTGGATATTTGCAACTACTTTCTCCCAAGCTGTAGATAGTCTTTTCATATCTTAATAATGTTTCTGAAGTACAATTTTTTTTT
>JAQZBX010004192.1:43924-61562 GCA_029593785.1 Cabassous unicinctus | reverse complement strand
CAAAAAGATTCAGCATAAAGTCACTTTTATAAATTATTCTTTCTTTAACTTTTATTTATTTTACTTAAAGTACACATAATGACCATAAAAATAATTTCAATGCTGGGAAAAAAAATTGCTCATGGTGATTTTGCCAGTAGTAAGGAGGCCCTACCGAGGTGGCATTGACATAGAACTTCTGCATTAGACTCTCATTTGCCTTAATCCTAAAGCTGTCTTTTTAAATCACAAATTAGGTTTTCTCAATATCACTGATTTTCTGATGAAGAGAATAATGGTATTTCCAAAAGTTCATCAAATACATAATATATAATTTTGTGATTCCATGAGCCATTTGATCAAATAATCTCCTAAAATTCTGGGGTATAAACAGTTTTTCTTGTACCAGTTGCTTATACATATAAAGAAATTTTATTTCATTATCATTAATTAATGCACAAGTCACAATAAAGCATTTCAATGAACTTTTGGCCATTAAATTAATTATAAAATCTTTCACTTTCTTTTCTTATGGCCCTTTTAATAAAATAAAAGCCAAGAAAAATAAAATAATAAAACAGGTTGCACAAACATTGTGGCTTTATGAAACAAAATATCTTCTGTGTAGATGAATTAGATGGCACTGCCAAACATGAGTGGAAAAACTCCACGATGTTTTCCTTTTGATGCCTCAAATATACCCATTCATTGGCTAATGTATACTCTTAGAAGAAAGTTAATTATGGAGAAGCAGCCAATGCAAATTAACAAAATTGAATTTAACAAAGATATAGGTGTATTATAAATAATAATAAAATCAATATGTGACTGAATATACAGTTTTATAAAAATTCTGTGAATATATAAAAATACTCTATAATAAGCATATATGCACAAAGGAAAATGATTGGAAGAAAATATATTTAAGAATAAGAGGATTTATGAAGGATTTTCATTTTGTTTTGTGAGTTTTATTGCATTCTAATTTTTGTGTAATTAACATGTCTTACTCCCTATTATAGTGCCACATTTTTAATTATATGTTAAATTGTGAAAATGTGCTATTCCACCCTTAGTGGTTAATGTTCTGGTCCTTTAGCCAAAGATTAACTTTTTCTCTAGAAGTGCTTTCTATTTTAACCATTCATCAAATAGAGAATCAAAAAAATTACCGAAAAATGATTTTCAACATCATGTGTCTTCTAAGGGGAAGAGAACTCTGTTACAAACATAACATGGATTCATTAGACCTTGAACTTTTCTGTTCAGAATAAGGCCAAGCAATCTTCCTTGGAATTGGTCCCAAGAATGACCAAATGGTGCATTATCAGTAATCCCCAGTGTAAGAGTTGCCATGACATTATAAGGGTAAAAAGCAAGGGATATTCTGCTCTGCTTGTGCTCACAGTCGCTCCCTGGTATACTTGGGAGACATAGTTTCCAGGTGAACATTTTATTTGATCAGAACTTGAATAAAATTTTTATATTAGTTTATTTTACCTAGGAATAACTACAAAAATGCATGCACAAAAAATTAAACAGTTTATCTAAAAGGAAACAAATTATGTAGCATAATTATCAGGCTCTTTAAATGGTTTCCATATTTTATTTTTGAGAAAAATGTGAGGATGACAAATATTCTAGACAGATAATTCTGGAAGAAGTTTTTCACCAATTTTTGGCTCATGGTATGTATTATACTCAAATTTAGAGCATTTTTGATTATCTCAACAAATGGGGATATTATTAGAAGTATATGCAGAACATATACATATGATAGAGGTCCTACCTTAGTAATGTCAGGATGTGTAAACATCAAAATATTGAATTTTTGTTCTGCATCATCAAGCATTGTACATATATTGAAATTATAATTTTTGGAAGAAATTTAATTTTAATAATCACTTAAAAGCATACCTTCTAAAACTAATAAAGGTGTTTGGTATATAATATCAACACACCTCAGTAAATTAGTCTAAGTGTTTAATTTCTGATGTGTTATTTGTATCAAATACTATCAGATACAAAAAAATAGATGATGCATTAAAACTCTCTATCATTGGTTTTTATATATCTAGCTTTGTTTCTCTTTTCTGAATTTAAATATAAGTAGGAATATAGTATTATGTGTGTAATCTCTGGACCCAACCAATCTTGGGAAAATCAGAGAGTCAGCAGTTATTTGTGACTCTGGATTATTTACTTAAATTTCTGTGCTCTTATAATCGCCTAGCAATGTGTACAGTAGTGAAATCTACGGCACAATATTTTCATCTGGATATATCTGTCAATAAATGTAGGTATTTGTAATAGTTTCAAGTTCATTCTAATGATGAAATATAAGAGTTTCTATTATATAACACACATATAATATTTAACACAATTTACACTGGGGAGTAAAACTAATGTTTGTTTTTTCAGTAATAGTTTGCAATTTCCTCTTTATTATGAATTTCCAGAATTAAAACTAACTTTTAAAATTCCTGATCATTCATGTTAATAAAACAGTTTTGAAGTCATTCATGCTAAATATCACCTTTGAATTCTCAATAGTTTTCAATAGTTGAATACTATGGAATTTAATAAGAACACAAATGTGCCTGACTTCATCCTTATGGGACTGACAGACTCTGAAGAGATCCATCAGGTTCTCTTTATGCTGTTTCCCCTGATATAGCTGATAACTGTGCTGGGGAATATAAGGATGATACTGATAATTAGCCTCGATCTCCAGCTTCACACCCCCATGTACTTTTTCCTCAGTCACCTGTCATTCCTTGATCTCAGTTATTCAACGGTCTTTACACCTAAAACCTTAGAGAACTTGCTGAATTCTAACAGGTCTATTTTATATAGGGGCTGATTCATGCAAAGGTCTTTTTTTGTCTTCTTGGGTGTCACTGAATTTTTCCTCCTCTCCTCATTGGCCTATGACCACTATGTAGCTATCTGCACCCATTTTCATTACCAGGTTATTATGTCCACAAGTCTCTGCTGTGCCCTCATCACTGGGTCTTACATGATTGGATTTATTGACTCCTTGGCCATGTTTCTTTCCATGAACAGTTTGCACTACTGTAAACCCAATGTAATCTATCATTTTTTTCTGAGAATTAAACCCACTTTTAGCCATATCCTGTACTTACACACATGACACTGAAATCATGATATTCATTTTTGCTGGCTCAACTATATCTGTGTCTCTTCTAACATTCTCTGTATCTTACATGTCCATTTTTTCTAGTATCCTTAAATTAAGTCCACTTCAAGAAAGCACAAAGCCTTCTCTACTTGTGCTTCCCACCTCATGGGTATCACCATCTTTTATGGAACCATGATTTTTTCTTATTTGAAACCAGTGAAGTCCTTCTCCTTGGGAAAGGAGCAAGTGGGCTCTGTGCTTATAATATTGTGATCCCCATGCAGAATCCATTCATTTATAGTCTTAGGAACAAAGAAGTGAAGAATGCTGTCATTAGGTTCATGCAGATGAGAGAGGGGTCCAGGCAGTTGCAATGATAGTGATGGCCCACATTCAAGTACATCTTTTCTTTCCTTCTTATTTAGGTATTTAATTTGTATCTCTCTAAATAGTCTAGTATTTTTTAATTAGTTTGCATTTCTAATGAGCCCTCCTCTATTTCACTACACGTGATCTGAAACATTTCCAAGTGTATGTTTACAGAAACCTACATAGTAATTGGAATCCATGAAATATGTGTTAAGCCTGAGATTAAAATGAAAGTGGAGTTATCTTTCAAATTGTGTCACAGAAATCCCCATGAACATTCCAATTTCACATACATTTATTATTGAGAGGACTTTTAGAAGTCATTACATTACACTAATTCTGTTTAAGAAATGTAGAAATAACATAAAGTTCTGCTTTGAAATGGCCAATCAAGGGTTCAGATTCTAGATCTGCCACCTTTTTGATGTATATTCCTTAGTAAGCTACAACAACTTAAAATCCAGTTTCCTTAGTTGTACAAGAAAAGTAATAAATTGAATTCCATAGAGTGATTATAAAGATTAAAACAGATGATGAATTGAAAGAATTTCTATAGTACTAATAAATTTTAGCCACTATCTTCAGAATGCTATATTCTTGCAAAATGTTGAATATACAATAGGTCTTGTTATTAAAATATTCACCGGTGGTATACAAATGCTTTTGGATAATCTTATTCATAAATAGACAAATATCTAATAAGGAAAAATAGTGCTCCATTATTTTTTCTTAAAACAGAGTAAATTATTCTGAAATCATTCATTTAAAGAAAAAAATGTATGCATACATTGAAGATAATTTAGAATATATTCTAAAATGTTAAAGATAACTTAAAACATCCTAAACATTTTTGATAATCTTCCAGATTTTTATAATCTTTCATATTAATCTTATTTCTGTGTGTATATATAAATTAAATATTTACACAAAATTATTTTCATTTTCTATTTTGCACTTTGGAGATTCACTAATCCCTAAAATATTTGGTAATTTCCTTGTCATTAAACTTGTCAGAATCATGTTTTGTTGGTATATAAGCAAAATCAAGTATTGCATCTTGTATGGCATTAAGACATAAAATGTGTAATTTCAGATGCTTCCTATCTTCATGCAGTTATATTTCTTTTTTGTGTACTTGATAACCATTTGAAAACCTTCTCATTCTAAGTGTGTCAAGAAATGTCAGTAGTTAGTATGTGTTTAATTTCAATGGGATTTCAAAATTATTTCCTTTATCCTCATTTTTACTCTTGTTTTAGTCTTTAAAATTCAATAAATTCTTCAAATTCTTGGATAATTTGTGATAAAAACTTTAATAGAGGAAAGTTGTAAAGGTAAGAATGTATAATGCATCCACATAGTGTGACATCCATTAAATTTTAGTGAGATAGTTTGCTAAAATTTCCTTTAAAAATTTCATCTATAAACCTGGAACTATAGTTTTACTTTGCTAATCAGTGTACGTTGAAGAAAGAATGTTTCATTCATTTTTCAAGAATTTGATTTGTTAATTTAAACTTTCACAATGTTTGTTAGATACGATTTTCATACTCATGTGATTTTATTCTTTTAATCAATACTAAGATTTTCTAGTACAGTTGTATTTGGTTACTTTCCTAAGTGATTTATCAATGATTAAAATAATATTCAACATCTGTTTTATGGTTAAAATATTTAACAACTTTTCACCAGATCATCACTGTTCATTAATTTATTCAAATAATGAAAATGTGTTTTATTTTCCTCTGCATCCTGAATTTTATGCTAATATTAACTTATCATAAATAATATCCATACAAAATATTGTAATATGATTTATTTGTGCTCTGAACTCAATGTGGCTTAGAATCTATATATTTATTACAATTCTTCTTTCTTTAATTTACAATTAGAGATATCTTTGATAAGCATTTTCTTTTTAATATTATATTCTTTTATTAATCTTTCATCTTGTACATGCATTGTGAGTTTTCTTATATTTATAACTCTTTACTTTTTATGGTCATTTTTATGAACAGAGCCAGCCTTGCTTTCATTTATGTACATTTTTATGGTTCAGAAAAAATATCCTGTTTGTTGGAGATGGCAATGATGTTCAAAAGATGCTTTAATTTTTCAGACAATAATAAGTTCCAGGATGCTCAAGTTTTAATTAAATACAGAATACCCTATCATCTTATAATATATTTTAGAAAGAATTTATTATTTTATTAAATAATTATAATGTAAACTTTGGACAATATATAAACACTGGACTATTGCATTGCCCCTCTTTTATCCCTTTAGCATTGCATTTCATATTTAATGTAAGATTTGGTCTGAACTGTTTTGGTTATGGTGGCATGTCAATATTATATGTATTGTAAATGTTGAACTCTTTAAATAATGATAAATAAAATAAGACTGGAAGAGAACAAGACAAAATAAGAACATTAATTTTTATTTGCAAATGATTTGTGTTATATAGTAAGTTTAGAAACAGATTCTATTATCTGAGCACCTATTGAGGGCCCTACAATATTCAAAGGGCATTAGGTATATAAAGAACAGAGTTTATCTTCATAAGATAATTGTCTGTTTAACCATCACACAAATTGAAAAATTAAAATTTTTTACAAGAGCCTCCAGATCCAATATGATCTTGAAATATCTAAAATTTAATCACAGGTAATGGAAAGCCATCCTCCTATTTGTTGAAAAATTTGTCAAGATTAATCCTCTAATTTCCTCTATGGCACACACCTCACATCCAGTCCATCAACATATCATTTTGGTTCTATATACAAGAATATACTTGGAGAGAGACTACTTCTCAACACCTGTTCTGCCTCCACCTTGGTCAAAAGACCCATCAATTCAGTCTTTAAATTATACCTGAAGACTTCTAGATTGACTCCCCTTTTTCTGCTTTATCCCCCTTGAGTATAATCTAAATTTAGGGGCCAGAATATTAAGTTAACCTGTCAAGTGTGTTATGTGACTTTTCTCACAAAATCTGCAAGACTTCCCATCACACAAATTTAAAAATCATAACTTTTAAAAGAGCTTCCAGATCCACCATGATCTTCCCTTCAACCTACTTCTGTGAGCTCATCATTTATTTTCATGTCTGTCCTGCTCACTTTGGAGCAGCCACACCCACCTCCTCACACTTCCCTGCAAACATTAGGCCTGAGGTTGCCTGGACTTGTTCCATTTTTTCTTCTTCTTGAAATCCCCTTCCCCCAGATAACTGCACGGAGCTTTCCTCATTCCCTTAAGAACGTGCTGACCACCCTATTTAAAATTGCATCTCTCCCATCCCTCTTCAGGCCTGCATTTGCTTTCCACAGCAGTTATGCTATCTAACATGCTATATATTTTGCTTAATTTTTGTTTCTGCTTTATCTTCCTCCCCTCTAGAAGGTCTATGGACACAAGATTATCACAAATTAGTTTCAGTCCTGTGTTGGTAGCACCTAGAACAGAGTATCAAAAAACGTATTTTTATGGCTGAATTTTACAGACGGTGAAACTTGGGCACAGATAGATTACAGAACTTGTTCATGGTGAATCGACAGCTTCAAGGACAAACTCACATTTGAACCAGACAGTCTGACTTTATAGCTCACGTTCTTGATCACCACACTGTGACATGACTGATTTTCTTCAAAAGTAACTACTGTGGTGCCATGCATGTGAGCCCGGTAGGGCAGGGTAGGCACCAGCTGCCCCGCGTGGAGGCCTAGGCGCAGCTTGAGGGAGGCCAGTACCCGCTGAGCATGTGTCTGGCAGAACCGGTGTGAGACGAAGATAGAATCCTTCCCCACAGCCCTGATAATCAAGAGTTATGGCGGGACCTTTGAGTGCACACAGAGATAGTGCTGAGCCAGACGAAAAGCACAGGCTCTGGCGCTGAAATGGATTAATAAGGAACTTGGTGATTTGGTCCCTGACCCCTCAGAACAATGTTCTGCAGGTCCAGTTGGGGCTGATGTGTTTCATTGGCAAGCCACAATTATGGGAACTGATGACAGCCCATAACAGGGCGGTGTATTCTTTCTGACAATTTATTTTCCTACAGACTACCCCTTCAAACCACCTAAGGTTGCATTTACAAGAATTTATCATCCAAATATGAAGATAACAGTGGTCTCCTGCTTTAACTATTTCTAAAGTTCTTTATCCATTTGTTCACTGCTATGTGATCCAAACCCAGATGACCCCTTAGTGCCAGAGATTGCACGGATTTATAAAACAGGCAGAGTACAACAGAACAAAGTACAACAGAATATCTCAGGATTGGACTCTATAGTATGCCATGTGATGTTACATTAAAGTCAGAATAACCTGCATCATAGCTGGAATAAACTTTAAAATACTGTTTCCTTTTTGATTTTCTTATACAGATACTTCTCTATGAGACCACATCATTTTTTATTATATATTTTTGTTTACCTCTCTCCATTCATTCACATGCTCATCTAAGAAGACTTAAGTTTTTCCAGCTATGGACCATAACTGCTTTTAGAAACTGTAAAGAGAATAGATGCCCAAGATGCCAAGATGCCCAAGATTCAGGTTTTTTTTTTTTTTAAAGGAACATGTGTATTATGTGGTCAATGTCTTCACTCCAACTTGGTTATGAGACTAAAACCATTCCTCACTGCTCTAAGATGCTGAAGAAGTCATATGAGGGGTTGGAGATGGATGTTCAATTGTCATATCAGAGGAAGCAGCATTACTGTATAGCAGCATCCATTCTTTACGCTTTCCACTGTTAGAAATTTGAGGTTACATCATATACTTTATGTTCTTAACTGATGTGGCTGGAGAATTTGTATTGAATTTATAGCATCAACAAAAAAGAAAATGTAATGTATTTTATGCATTTCAATAAAAGAATGACCTGTTCTTGTTCTACAGAGAATGGAAATTGGAAGTCAAACACCCTTTGTATTCCAAAATAGGGTCTGAAACATTTTGTAATTTTCATTTAAATTGTTAGGAAGCTTGGCGCTATTAGTTAATCTGTCTTCCAATACACTGTTTAATATAGCACTGAATAAATGAAGCAAATTGTCAATGGATGAGTGATCAACTAATAGGTCTGCTAGTAATAGATTTATTTTTCTTCAATAAAGTTGCAAAAATAAATGAGTTAGCTGCCTGGGTTAATAAATATGGGAAACAATCTTTTGAAAATGCAAAGCTGCTTTTTTTTTTACATACTGTTAGGATTTGCTTCTTTGTATTACATCAAATGATGAGGTAATGTTCAAAATTAATATTTTGCCATGAGAAGACAAGTTTTTCCAGCTTTGGACCAGAACTGCTTTTAGAAACTGTAAAGTAGTTACAAGAGAACAGATGCCCATGATTTAGAATTTTTTCAGTTAAAGTGCACAGTTCTTTACAGGTTGACACACTGATTGACCTGATTTATGCAGAATTAATAAGCTAATGAGACAGTGTAGCTTTAGTATGCTGCACATGATACTGGCAGCCTGAGAGTTTTATGAACTTGGGAACCAGCAGCTTTGAAACATGTAAATGGAGTTTAAAAAATTTATTTTCCAATGTGCAACCCCCATTTAAAATTTTTCTTCACCTTGTACACTTGGTTGTATCATCATAACATGGGAGTGATAATGAGTAAAAATTTACAAAATAAAGTACCGTTTTAATGTGGGGGGGGGGAAGTGCACTACCGTTATACACTTTTTTGAAAGGCTTTACACCTACAGGAATGCAAATTGAGATAAAGAACATGTCTAAATTGGGGTACATATTTCAATCTATCACAGTCTTCTGTAGGGAACAAAAGAGACACAGCCTTCCCATGTGCAAAATATATTCACCTTTCAGAATATTCCAATATCCTTGGGTCATTTCAGTAACAACTCTTATTCCAAAGACTCTCCAAAAACTATACTGCAAACTGTAGTCCATGGTTAGTAACATGCTTCAATATGGGCTTGAGGCAGGCTAGTTCAGGGAATGAAAAGATGAACCTGGGACCTGGCAGAAACATGGCCATGAAACATGTGGCCATAGAATTCCACCTGGAAATCCTCTGAGGGAAAGACACCCACCAGACAGCTGCTGAAAGAATGCACAAGAATCCTCCATTTAGAATGAAATTTTGTCTGGGATCAAGGAAAAATTCCAAATATTCTCAATGGGCCTTATCATTGGGCTCTTCCCCCAGGAGAATTGATGAGTGGGGAAATCAATCAAAACAGCAAACAACTGGGACCCCTCCTCCAAACATTAGCAAGTGGAAGGAATAATTAATAGTTTGAAAAGCAAGCACAGAAGTTAAATCATCACTTTTTTTCTCCTTCTTTGCCTGGACCGACCTGCAAATATACCTGGAACCCATAATCTGTTACTCTCTCCCATTTCTATTCTCTTCTCTCATTTCCTTAATAAGTGATTGCCTAAACCAACATGTTCTAAAATTTTTTTATGTAAAATAGCCAGGAATCTAGAGGAAATCTGGCAAAATATATCTGGTGCAACAGCCAGGAAAAATAAGGAATCTTCCTCAATCCTTGCGAGGTCTGGTGAGTGAGTCCAACTATGAATTATAGCTTTTTTAATGCCCTCTTTTGGTTATCCATTTTAAACATGCCCCAAGAGGGGGTTCAGGGTGGGGGCCCGGCTCCAGGTGCTGGCCAACCGCCACATGTCCACACCTTGGCCCACCTTCCTACCAACCACAATGGGCTCCCAGGTCTGGGACAGGGAGGTAGGTGGCAGCTGGCAAGACTGAGGTGGGTGCCACCAGCTGGTCATGTTTCCTTTCCCAGGGGAATCGCAGACTAGCGGCTGTTTCCACATTCATAATTCACCTCAAATTCATGTTTAATCTTCCTACCACTGAATTTCTCATTTCAGGTTTTTAAAAAGTCTTAAAAACTGAAAATACATTTGCTAGTGAAATTTTGGTCCCATCCACCCCACAGAGGAGATTATTGCCTCAGGGCTCCCAAGACCTGTTGGCTGGAACAATTGATTTTTTTTTCCCCTATAATGTTTTATTTTTTATTTTTTAAAAGATACATTGATTACATAAATGTTACACAAAAACTATAGGGATTCCCATATGACCCACTCCCCACACCTCCCACACCATCCCACATGAACATCCTTCATTAGTGTGGCATATTCATTGCAACTGATAAATGCATCCTGGGGCTCTGCCATTAAGCATAGACCATAGTTCACGTTTTAGACCACACTGTCTCCCACACAGTTCTGCATGTTATGTGATGATATAAAATGACCTATATCTGTCATTGCAGTGTCATTCAGTAAAATTCCCAAGTCCAAAAAAAAGCCCCCATATTACAACTGTTTTTCCTTCTCTCTACCCCTAGATCCTCCAGGGTGCACTGGCTCCACATCAATGTTGTAATTTCTTCCATTGCTAGAATCACAATATGTCCATAGTAGAATACCAGTAAGTCCACTCTAGCCCATAGTTCTTTCCCCAATCCTGAGGATTCTGGGATGGTGATGTCCACTCTACCTTTAATTGAGAGGGAGCTTATATCCCATGGGGAATATGGATAGGACTATCTTGCTTGCAATTGCAACACCTACTCTACACCTCATTGTACTCATCCAGGACAACTGACAAGGAGATGATGATGGACAATGACCATCCCAAGGAACAGAGAGAGTCTGGAACAATTGATCTTTAGTATTTTAAAGGGCTTAATGTCGGGTTTAGCAGTGAAACTCCCAGGTAGGGCCATAAACAAAACTGCTTCCTAAGACCTTTCTGTAAGAATATATGGCGGGTGGAGAGAGTATCCAGATCTAAGGGGCTTTTATCTGAATTCCCAGTTCAGGCATCTCCCAAGACCTAAGAATCTCATGTTCTAGGAGCTTCAGTTAGGAGGTAACTGTTCCCAACATCTCCCACAAACTCAGCTTGGGGACTTTAATCTGGATTCTGGGTAAATGCATCTCAAAAGACCTAGTTCAGCCACGGGGATGACCACTGGCAGGGCTCTGAATTCTCAAAAGGCTGAGAAGAGAGCAATGGTTCCAAACATCTTCCAAACTTACTATTTTGGGGGCTTCAGTTTGGAGGGGTGAAAGTTTTAGTCAGAACCAGACTCTGGAACACCAGCTCAGCTGAATAATAAAATTGTTTGTGTTAGTTGCTTGGTTAATATTGTTTTAGTTGCTTGGTTAATAAAGTGCTTCTTTTCTCTTAGACCTTGAAAATGGTCAAAAATGGCCTGTTAATATCACTCTAAATTATATCCCTATTTTGCAGTTAGACCTTCTATATAAAAGAGAGAGGAAGGAGTCAGAGATTCCATACATCCAACTCTTTATGACTTTATACCAGGACAGGAGTTTTAATGGACCTTGCAGGTTGTATTATGCTCAAGAAGTGAAACCATCCCCACTTCATATGCCTGTGGCTAGGTCAGCAGAAGTCACTTGGAGGGGACCATCTTTACAGCCTACCAGGGGGCCCAAGAAAAGCCTCTACCCAATAAAGGCAGTAACAAATAAAGAAGCAGAAGCCATTAGAGTCTATGATCCTTTCTCCCTGGCAGATTTAGCTCAATATAAAAAAGAGTGATTTTACTCCTTTAGAAGAAGCTTTTTCCATCTTTGACAACCACAAGGCCATCAAGGAGAGGATGGTAAGGAGAGACAGGAGAAAGGCTGACCTTGTGGCACTTGCCATAGGCAGCAGCCAGCAGCCTCAAGGTCACCCAGGCTTCAGCTCCAAAACATCGAGATCCTGCCTCAATTGTGGAAAACTTGTCCATGTGAAGAAAGACTGCCCTAGATGGTGCCCCCAGGTCCCTGCCCTCAATGTGGGAAAATAGGCCATTTGTATTGGGAGTGAGCCAAATCCCAAAAGGGTTTTGGAGCATGGCCCATGCCGACGTCCACCAGGAGGACTAAGGGGGCCCAGGGTAAAAAGTGTCTCCTTGGACAACTCCATGGAACATTGAACTAGAGGAGTCCCAGGTGACCTTTGATGTGGCAGGTAAAGAGGTTGATTTTTAATTGATATGGAAGTGTCTTATTCAGTTCTGACTTGTCACATCAAACTTCCTTCTCCCTGAACCTTCCCGGTAGTTGGCATTGATGGTAAATCTAAAATTAGATCCTTTGTTGAGCCTCTCCTTTGCCAAATAGGAAACCTGATAATAAGCCATCAATTTTTAATTGTCCCTGAATGCCAATCCCTTTAATGAGACAGGATTTACTTCATATTTTAGGGGTTTGCATCCAACTTGTAGGGAAAAATAAAGCCATTAAGGTGCCTGTAGTCCAGTGCTTGAGGGAATAATGTGAGCTCTGTTTAGCCATGGTTCTAGATAAGGAATTAGGTGTTTCCTCAGCAGCTATTCCCCCAGGAAATCAATAATAAAGTAAATCCTTTTGTCTGGGAAACAAGGATACCCAGAAGGGCCCTCCAGGTTCCCCCAGTTTCCATTGCTTACAATACCTGTTAGAGGTTCCCCCTCACTAGGTTTGCAATAATTAACAAGCTGTGACTCAATTCCCCCTGACATGCATTGAGGAAGCACAAGCTCCCCTTAAGCCTATGTGTCTGAAAGCACAGCACTTCCCTAAAGGTTGAACAAAGAAACCACATGGAAATAGGAGTAAGTTGAGATAGAGACCTTCAATCCCTCTGCATCAAAACAACATCTCCTCCCCCAGCATCCCAAGAAAACATAACTCCCTAACCCACTATCCGTTAGCCACACAAGGGAAAATTTTGCCTCTAAGTCATCCTATTGGCCCTTGGCTCACTCAAACCCTCAATCCTTTCCACTGACTATCATTTCCCCATTTAGGAATGTACTGTATAAATTCAGATCCCTCCTTTCCAGGGGTGGGCTGAAGTCTATTCTTAAGACATCCTCCATCGGGAGAGCTTCCCGATAAATTTTCTGCCTGCAATCATCAGTCTCTGTGTCCCAATGAACACTGTTTTTCCCAACATTTGGTGCTAAAACCCTGGGACTGGGGTCACATTGAGACTGATTGATTGGTGAGAAGTCTAATCCCTGCTGTAGCCGAACACCAATTCAACACCAGACATCGAATCTTGGCTGGATGGGTTAAGGATTTCTCCAATGGAGGATCCTGTACTCTTTCCCTCTCCTTATTCCATTGTCCAGGACAACCCGCCAAAAAAATCCCAGCACTAGGTCAGTGATCCTCACAGTTCCCCAGAGCCATGACAGGCATTGTGGGAAGAAACCCCTTGGCTCTGGAGATGTCTCAATTCAAGCACAGTTTCCTGTTTCCTTGGAGATTTCTGACTGATTTGGGGACTTCTGTCTCACTCAAAATCTTCCCTGTTTCTCCTTTCTAGAGATCCTTAGTCTCATCCAAGCCACCGAAAATGGGGAAATAAATTTTGGCCCCCAAAAAACTGTGCTTCTGGGTTGTCTCCTTTAAAACCTTAAAACTCTGTACCCAGAAGGAAACATCAGACCAGAAAGCTCATTTTCTATCCGACTTTTGTGTGGCCGCAATACAAATTGGACAATGAAAGTCAATGACCAGAGAATGGCACTTTTGATTTCCAAGTTCTCTGTGACTAAGAGAACTTTATCCAACACAAAATCAGGTGGACAGAGATGCTTTACATTCAGGCATTGCTTTTCCTTTCTTCCCTCCTTCTGCCAATCCTGCTCTTCCTAACAAATTCTTTTACACCAGAAACCTCCTCAGAATATTTCCTCCTCATCACTTCCACACCCAAAAACATCTGAAATTTCCAACTTTGATCCCTCAGATCATGCCCCCCATAACTCCTCCATACAATCCTCTGGTGCTATCTCAGAACTCACCCTCCACCCCTTCTTCCTCCCCCCCTTCATCACTACTGCCTTCTCCCCTGCCCTTCTCCCCTCCTCATACTCACTCACAGAGACTACCTCCTCCTCCTTCTGTGCTGCAGCCCTCCACTTCTGTCAGCACACAGGCTCCTAAGTCCACACAAATGCCAGCTCCTATCTTACCCCTCTGGGAAGTAGCAGGAGGTGAAGGAATAGAGTACACATTCCTTTCTCACTCTCATATTTAGGCCAGATCAAGGACCGGTTAGGATCTTTCTCTGAAAACCTCTACATCATTCTTTCTACCTGTCTATCCCCAGCAGAAAAGAGCATATTTGGCTTGCAGTCCAAACCCTTGCAAATAGTCTAAATCAACAAATCACTGCCAACAGCCCTGTCAGAGCCAAGGCAGTCCCCTGAAAAAGCCTAGCTGTAAATCCTCCACCCTCTAGAGTTCCCAACAGACACTTCACTCCAGGAAAGTACAAAAACCAACAAGGCCATGCTTCAAATACAAAAAGTCTGAATACTGGGCTGAGCAGTGCCCAAACCCACAACCTCATCCAAGGCCGTGCCCACTGTGCAAGCAAAAAATCCACTGGAAATCTGACTGTCCTCAATCCTCTCAAGGCAAAAGAGCTTCAATTACCCAGTAAGAACCAATCCCCAACTTCAACCTCCCAGACCTTCTGGAACTGGCAACAGACAACTACAAGTACCCAGGAACCACACAGGCCCCCACACCCATCTCCAAAGCAGAACCTCAGGTAGCTCTGAAGGTGGCAGATAGGCCAATTTTGTTTCTTATTAATATGAAAACCACTTTCTTTGCCCTTCCCAAAGTCCCTAAACCCTTAAATCATTCCTCAGTCTCAGTAGTGAAGGACAATAGAATAGTTTCACAACCCCTCTTTTACTGCATTCACTAAGAAACCACCTGTTCACCCACTCACTCTCTCCTCTGCTCACCCTTTTTCTGCCAAACTCTGTCAATCCAAAAATCTAAAATACTAAAATTCCTATCATTGCTGCCCATCACAAACCAGTGACAATTCAACTCAAATATCCTACTTACATCCCATTCAAACACCAATATCCTGTCCCTCTTGATGCCCTGCACAGTATCAAACCTAAAATTACTCACCTCTTACAAGTAACATTTAGCTTACTCCTGAATTTTAAGTCTAAGTGCACTCCTAAAAAGCAATAATCCAAAATTTTTCTTTTAAATATCTGTCTATCTAAACTGCTAAATTAAAGCTTAACTGCATTTATACTGCTCAAATATTCCTAACTGGCTGCTGATTACTAATAAAAATATTTCCAAGAACAAGCTTGCATATTACAGACAACACTGATTCCAGAAAAATCTTAGAAGCAGTAAAATCAGAAATGTAAAATAATAAAAAGCTTAAAAACAGCCATACCAAAAGAGTAAGAATTATAAGTCAAATTGGTGAGCTTTATGTTTCTGTTAGTATGTCTAATGAAATCATTAGTGTGACAAGTTTGTTTAATTTTGATGGTAATTGTGTAAGAAGTTTGCTTTGAAACACTTTCCAAATTTGTTTTGATAACTTAAATGTGGAATTTATATAGAATGTGTTATTTTCTTTGTATTAAGGAAAAAGAAAGTAATTTTGTTCTGAGATAAATTGACTGATTATTAAGAAAGAATAAAATGTGGGACAAAACCTGAATGAATACAGAAAGTGCAGAAGGTGTGCAGAAGAGGATTTTTTTTTGTGGTTAAAGTTGAATACGATTCATTGATTCTATCTAAAAAGTTTTAAAAGCTGTAGTATCAAATAGTATACCAATGCCAAGTTAAAAGTTTTTTCTTTCTCTGCAAAAGTAACAAAGTTTCTTAAATCATTGGTCTGTTTTAGCAAAAGCTTACAAAGAGTTTTTCTCCTTACTAATCAGTGTACAAAAAAGTCTCCTTTATCAAAATAGCTTCTTATACTTTAACCTTATCATTTCCTTGGCTGTTAAAAAAAACCAAGTCATCACTTTTAAAAGAACATAATGTTCAAACCTAACCACCTTTAACATTTTACTTTCTCAAAGTCAAATCCTGAAAAGTATCTTTTATTTCAAATTATTTCAAAAGATTTGTTCTTACCCCTCAAAAAAGTGAAGTAGTAAAATAGTTGAGTTCATTTAATATGTTATAATTTGAATGAAAAGTGTTTAGAAAGTGCAATAAAGTTAAAAGGGATTCTTTAACCCTCTGTTAATCAAAGTTGTATAAATTGAAAGTTCATATAAATACTTAAAGCACATATAAATATATGTATTTATATATCATTTTACAAATAAAACAAATTTTAAAAAATAAAAATAAAAAAAATTAAAACTCCTCCTCACCCAACAACAAAAAAATAAAAATAAAAATAAAAAAATTAATAAAAATAAAATTTCTAAAAATTTAACAATGTTCCAGCATAATATTAGGTAAAAATATAATGCTGTTAATCATGGTTTTAATTATTATTAAAAATGGTATATATCACAAAAACACCCTCTCTACCTGGAAATAAAAAAAAAATGCTTTAACTCATACATGTCTGATTCATACTGAAACCTGCCACAGGACAGATGCTTTAACTCATACTTGTCCAATTCACATTGAAAGCTGCCATGGGGTGATACATAACAGTAAGCTATCATAAATTAAAGTAACACCACTGCCGTATGCAGCAACCCTAAATATTTTAGTTTATTACCAAAATTAATATCTAGCTATGTCACAATCACTTTGTTCAAAAACTTGCTAGGGTTTTCTCTAGTATCTGCTTAGGTAAATCAAGCCAGCCTGCATTCACCTTCATGTGAAAAAGCCAACGGTGGATTTTGCAGTGCTTTCCCTAGGCTGTGTGCATAACCCAACCATCTGTCCTGGCCTGATGACAAATAATCTGGCTATGTGAAAAATCTGTAACTATAACCCTATTTTGTTATATTAATAACATTATATTAACCAATAATTCTTTTTACAGAATCAAAAGAAGTATCAGAAACAATAGAATCTTTTCTTAAAAACCTGAAATGGGCAAACAATTGGGACAAGGTATTAAGTCTAAGCTGCTCTGTCAAATTCTTATATGTTGTTTAGTTGGATAAAATAAAACCTATTACTTTCTGCTGTAATTAATAAAGTACAATGTTTTCACACATTAATAGTTTGTAATATTGTTGCAATACTATACACCCTACATTCCTCATTTAGCTCAAACATTAAAACCATTGTATGCGTTAATCAAGAAAAGTTATTCAGGGGAATAAGAGAACATCCAGCAGGCTGATATTAAAAAAAAAAAAAAAA
>JAQZBX010004192.1:0-43824 GCA_029593785.1 Cabassous unicinctus | reverse complement strand
GCCCCTTAATTAAAAAAAAGAAAAACAACAACAAAAGCTGTGTGCAGCATACATACCACACTCTGCTGCAAGTAAAAGGCTTAAACCATTAGTGCCCTGTCACTTTGAAAACTGCCACCTCTATTGAAAGGTGGATTGCACATACAAAAAAAAAAAACAAGACAAGAACAATGAACTGTCATGAATCACCCTCTGTGGAGAAGAAATCTGTGGAAAAACATCTGTAATGCCTGCCAACAGCAACAAGTAACTGTCTGTCATATCCCTGGCCACTTGTCTATCACCCCTCTTGAGACTGTTAAAGCTAGTACCCTTGTAAAGATCCAGAGCCATACCATTGAAACCTGAAAAGCAGCAGAGTGGCTCCACAAGAAAAACGAACATAGTAACTACTGAATCCTGTAGCAGCACTACCAGCTACCTGTTGCTCATCAACAGCTCATGGACATCACCCATGAATATTCTTCGTGCTCACTCTAACAACTGGACATCAGGTCCCTCCCACTCTTGAAAGAAACAAGGTATGCTTTCAATACTACAAACACTGCAACAAATCTCTTGTAACCAGCCAATTACTATTTGCTGCCTAAAAATGTAAATACCCTATATAAAATGCCACCCTACAGCCCAAAATTAAAAGTAATAAAAATTTGTTGTTGCCTATGCCTCAAACTATACAAACTGAGAAAAATAGAACCATCTTAGCCGTACTATGCAGCCTTACTGGATGGGAATCTTAAGTCCATAAAAAACAAAAATTACCAAAAAATTGTTATGAAACCACAGTTAATAATCTGAAATCTCCTATTCCTTCTAAAACTCTATGTATGCTGATGTAAACTCTTCTTATACCTAAACTAATTTTTAATGCCACTCAAACCTCACAGCATATGACCCATCAAATAAGATATATTAATAATCTAGCTATTGACTCTATTTCTGATTGGTTTTCCTCATAATCTTAGCCCTGAATCTCATAGTTAATTCCCATCCTCACCCCACTAATAACCCTCCTTATTTAATATCAGCAGAACCATACATTCTCCAAGCTATAACAAAGTTCATTCAAACAACAGTCTGGGACAGCACCCAGAATCACATGATCAACCTACTCTTAACACATAAAATTCAATAGCAGCCATTAACCCCTAAAATACCTCTGCAATAATTCAACGAAACCCTGCTGCAACCCTCAATAGCAGAAAGGAGCCTGAGATAATAATTATGGAAATCAATCATGAATATCCTCATTCCTCTCATTTTTCTTCATGCTTAAGAGCAATCCTCTTACCTGTTATAACACCATTACTGTTGTTATTACTGCTGCCTCTTTTTGGCCCTTTTCTCTTGCAGCTTATCTCCCAATTCAAAAAATCAATGACTCAGAAATATGTGGATGGCATCTTCCTGATATGTGACAATCAATATCAACCCCTCTGGGACTTGAAACCACAGCCCAGAAGACAATATGCAAAGAAACTTTTCTGCACCCCTTGGCAGCAGGAAGTGGCCAGATTAAACCAATGTACTGAATTCCCTCACCCTCCCATCCTGCAAAGTACCAAATAACCCAATAACTAGGTCCTCCAACATATATCTATAAACAAAGAGTTAGGAAAATTAGAGGTTCTCCCTCAGTAGGTTTGCAATAATTAACAAGCTGTGGCTCAATTCCCCCTGACATGTATTGAGGAAGCACAAGCCCCCCCCCCTTAAGCCTACATGTCTGAAAGCATGGCACTTCACCAAAGGTTGAACAAAGAGACCACATGGAGATGGGAGTAAAGATTGATAGAGACCTTCAATCCCTCCACATCAAAGCACCACCTGATCCTCCAGCATCCCAAGAAAACATAACTCCCTAACCCACTAACCTCTAGCCATAGAAGAGAAAATTTTCACTTCTAAGGCTTCCTATTGTTCCCTGCACCTTACTCAAACCCTCGATCCCCTCCCACTATCATTTCCCCACCGGGAATGTACTGTATAAACTCAAATCCCTCCTTTCCAGGGGTGGGCTGAAGTCTATTCTTCAGACCGACTCCATAGGGAGAGCTTCCCAATAAACATTCTGCCTGCTATATCAGTCTCCATGTCCCAGTCAGCACTATTTTCCCCAACAATACCAACCAGCCCTACCTTTTGTAACTCAATATGGAGTTTGACAATGCCAGGAATGATCCAAAGAAAGATTGGGATCAGGGGACCTCACTCCATGAGGAATGCAGGCAAGTTTATTTAGGCTAAAGCTGTTTCTAATACTACAAACTGATAACAAAAGTAGGGCATCCTTCACTACTTCCTCTGCTAGGCATGTAGGAGAGCTGCCGGTTCCTGTATTTCTAGATAGTGTTTCTTAGTGGTGGGTTCATTCCACTCTGCTTCCTCCTACTGACGTCTGCAATATGCAGAGTCCTTGGAGACATTTACTAATGTTTCTTTGCTAGCAAGCATGCTTTTTGAATGCTTAACCCTTTATGCTGTGACTCTCAGCATCTTCTCCAACATTCCCCCTTTTTTGTTTTTTGTCCAGGGTGACTGTGCCTGTCTTAGGTTGCTCTCCTCTGAAGGTCTTACCCATCATTGGCCACCAGCCAAGCTGCCATGGACATGGGTTCAAGAGTCAAGGGTTTTAAGAAGAATCAAGTTGTTGGCATGGCTGCTCTTTTCAGCCCTATTAATGCAGGGCAGCAGGGTTTCGCAAATGCCTCCTAATACAGTTAAGAGTAGCAGAGCACCAATGACCACCACACCAAAGTTAGCAAGTGCAGAGGTTGATTTCCAGCAATGTAAGGGGTTTACTTTATTCAATTTATCTGTCACTGACTGTTAAAATTCGCTACCTGGAAGTATAGTAAGTTGATTCTGAGACATACTCAAAATCCTTTTTTGCAAATCTGTAATTTCTATAGATATATTTGTGTGATGACCTATTAAATGATTTTTAATTTTTTCCCATTCATAATGGGAATCATTGTATGGGAGAGGAGTGATAGAAAAAGCACTTTCATTCCAATCACATTTCAATCCTTATTTCAAATTTAGATTGTATACCTGATCTCCAATTTGTGTAACAGCCATCTCTAAGTCATTAAGTCTATTATTAATTTTCTCAACTATATATGTTTGACTATGCCATAGCTCATTAGCATTATGATGCCAATTTTTAACATATTGGTGTGTTTGGATATTTTCATATAGGGCAGCTCCTGCTACAGCAGCAGCGGTAATGATACCTATAAGCCCAAATACAGCAGCTATAATTAATCCAATTAAATGTTTGGTTCTTTTCAAATAATGATTTAGAAAGTGCCAAAGGATTTTGCTCTCAGGAGAAGACTGCCAGCAGCGATTCAGGCAAACTGGAAGCCATATTCCATGATGCTGTCATCCTATTAGAACTGCAGTAGAATTCTCCTGTAAAACAGACTTTGATACACAAGTATAAAGAGAGCAATTGCTGCAGGAAAACCATGTTTGATTAATGCTCACCGTTCCAACTATAAAAACAATGGGATCCCATACACATACTTAAAGAAATTAAGTGGATTTTCTTTTTAAACAGGTAATATTACTGTCTTTTTACTGCTTTGCCATTCAAAACTTGGGCTAGTTCCCAAAAAATAATTTCCACAAATAACTTTTAGTTTTGTTAAGTTTAGTGTCTCATAGTTGTGGGATAAATCTTCCCTGATGAGTCCAATTTAGTAACGTATTTATACTTATGACGTCTCCAAAATTCCAAAAATAATGATAGCTTTCATTAGCTGTTTCTGTTGAATTACTAATTTTTCAACTTATGATTGTGTTTACATTAGGTTTCAGTATCCCTATAAGGGCCCAATTACAATTTTATAGGAATTATTAAAGAGCACAACCTCAAATGAAACATGGCATGTATGCCATTTATCACTTTGTACTGTGATTTTGAGGCTGTATATATGGATCGATGTATCCTATGCAGATAGGTTATTCAAGAAGAGGCAAGGTTAAATTTTCAATAAATTTCCCTTCCTCCTCAGGTTTTAGAGGAAGGTGAGAATTAACAGGCTCAGGAAAATGAAAAGACTCATTAATATAAACAGGGTAGGATTTGTTTCCCCAAGTTAACAATTCTAAAAGAGGTGAATTAGTAATTTAAGCCCAATATGTATAATTATTTGAAGGTGCACTACTTACTGCTGTGGTTGTTAAGGTAAGTATAGCAAAGAATAACTGTATTAGAGTGACATTTTGCCTTTTAGAAGTTACCATCTTTTCTGCTTCTTGTGTCAGCTTCTTCGGCTTGTTAATGTCAAGTTTCAGACATATGGACAGGACTCAAAGCTGGCCTCCTTTATTTATTATGATAAGAGCAAAACCTCGACCCTATATCCTAACATAACTTCTGCCTTCTCCCATTGATTATTATATTTATTCTTTTATTAAACTATTTGTCTAATATTTGTTTCTGTATTTTTGCCTGATTTTTGCCAGAAATGCTCAATGGTGTATATGCTTCTGACATTTGGCTTAAAAAATATATTGTAAATAATGCTTGATATAATTGCTCTTGCACCTCACCATTTCCCCCTTTTTTGTTTTTTGTAGCATTTATAAATAGAGGTTTAACTGTTAATTTTTTATGATAAGTATACATACATTCACATGCTTATTAAACTAGGGGATACACTGATATATTTGGCTTATTGTTGGCTAGAGTCTTGGATAGATATAAAATAAAGGTTCATATATATATTTAGTTTAATAAGCTTATACTGACAATTAGGGTGAGAAACATAAATAACATAACTAATTAAAAGATTAAGTCAATATTGAACAATGTTACAGAATGACAGATAAATAGAGCAGTTTCATATATATATACTTACCAATATTTAGCTTTTAGCTGGAAAGTGTAGAAGTAGCAACTGATATTAGAATTTTGGTTGACTGTGTTTAGGATTAACAAATTTGATACTATAGATGCCAACTTGTGAGTATTTTGCCAATTCCTGAGGAAGAGGCCAGCCTCCTCAGGAAGGAACTCAATACTCCCTGAGGAGTACATTTTAAGGTTTATGTATCAGTCCTTGGGAGAGTGGCCACTCCCCCAGAGAGGAATACAACACCCATTGAAATGCATGTTATCTTTTTTAATTTGTTACAAAACATCCTTGGATGTGCTTACTATTTTAATTTTCAATATGCTTTTTGAAATATGAAAAGTGTTAACTAGTAAGGCATTGGTTTGTTGATTAATGAAGTTTTCTGCATGATGCTTTAATTTTAGGCTGGAATAATATTTACCAAAATTTTTCTTAATACATTCAGTTTCAGGACTGTTCAAATTTAAAACAGATTTACATATATACTTAAAAAAATACCTTTATGTGTAATATACAAATAATTAAATTACTTAAGTATGCAATCTATTGTAATGAAGTTTTGATTAGTATTTAAGTATATTATACATTATTCACAACTACCATAGATTATATAACAGCAGGCCATAATAAAATTTTTAATTACCACACATTCAATGAATAAACTTTTATTTTCTATGCATATAAGATTTCTAACCAGTGAAGTTATATAGGCAAAAGCTGTGCAACTTTAAATTGGGGGCACATGGGCCTTTCTGCATAAGGGATGCATGGGCTGCTCCACTGAATTTAACTTTGAGAGAGCAGGTTTGGACATTATGTTCTTTTAAAAGTGATAAAATTGTTTCTCCACAGAAACAATAAGGCTAAAGTACAAGAAGCTTTATTGCATACTGATTAGTTAGTTTTTGTAAACTTTTACTAAAACAGATTTATGACGTGAGAAACTTTGAAAAAAGAACAAAATTTCAAATTCGCGTAAGGATACTATTTGATATCAAAGCTTTTAAAACTTTATAGATAGATTTATCAAATTTTACTTAACTTTGACTACAAGAATTCCTTTTCTGCACACCTTCTGCACTTTTTGTATTCCTTCAGCTTTTGTCCCACATTTTACTCTTTTTTAATTACCAGTTATTTTATTTTATGACGAAATTATTGTCTTTTTCCTTAATAATAAAAACACATTCTATATACCTTCCATACTTAAGTTACTACAATGATTTTGGAAACTGTTTCCAAGCAAACTTCTGACAACAAACAATTACCATCAACATTAAACAAACTTGTTAAAATGATGATTTAAATTGGTTGTATGCAAATATAACTTTTCTTCATTTTAAATACTTAGTAGCATATAACACTAGAAACAGTCCTTTAGAGGCAAGTTGGCAGGGGAGGATGGCTGCTGACAGGTTTTCCTGTTATGAAGTTACTTTTATTATTATTATTAATTTGGTTTTTTGTTTAATAATGACTTCTTGGAATTAACCATTTAAATATTTCCATTTAAACAGTCCTTCCTCAAACTTCCCGTTACTATCCTTAACCACATAAACTATAGTCATTTTATCTCAAGACAAATTTTACCTTCACAGAACACATTTTCTTAAACAAATTTACCAAATTTTAGTAGAGCTTTTGTAAGAATATTAATTTATCAATTTAATGCTACCATCCAGAGGTATCAAAATATACACTGACACTGAACAAACAGACAAATATAAAAAGAATTATGACACACAAAAAGAAACATAAAGCTTACTAATTTGATGCATAATTTTCACTTTTTTGGTATGGCTGTCTTCAAGACCTCCATCATTTCACATCTTTGATTTTACTGTTTTTTACATTTTTTCTGGAATCTGTGTTACCTGTAATATATAAGCTTGTTCTTTGAAACACTT
The DNA here is from genome assembly GCA_029593785.1 of Cabassous unicinctus. Classification (NCBI taxonomy): domain Eukaryota; kingdom Metazoa; phylum Chordata; class Mammalia; order Cingulata; family Chlamyphoridae; genus Cabassous; species Cabassous unicinctus. The sequence goes on along the minus strand of JAQZBX010004192.1, from coordinate 37,049 downwards.
TTGTTCATAATCAGCAACCAGCTAGGACAACTTAAACAGCATAAATACAGTTAAGCTTTAATTTAGCAGTTTATACAGATATTTAGCATGTATATTTTGGATTATTACTCTTTAGGAGTACACTTAGGCTCAAAGTTCAGGATTAAGCTAGTGATTTAAAACTAAAAGCTTCTTTTAACACCTTAATACAAATTTTGCACAAATTTTATCAATTTGTCCACACTGGCCCAACCAGAATCAGCATGGGAACAAAACAGAAAACACTAAGGTTGCCAAGTTTTTCTACACTTCTAGTGGTTTAATTCTATTAGCCCCTTTCATCCCGCAGTCTTATTATTTTGTAGGCAGTAGGAGGTTTACAAAGTTGCTATTGAAATGTTGTACTTATCTTAGTTAACTCTTTAGACACAATAGTGATGCTCCTGTAACTGATGTTAGATTTTTCTAATATTAATCTTACTAAATCTTTTGGAACAGGCATTTCTTTAAGATCAGGTTGAGTTACTGTCTTGTTGACTACATCTCCCAGCCACGCAAAAAATTTAGCATAGGGTTCAGTATTTCCTTGAACAATTTTTGAAAATGATTGTACAGTCTGTCCAGGGATGGGGATTTGTCGCCAGGCAGCTAGGCAGCACAAATGAACTTGTACAATGTCAATATCATCATATTGAGCCTGGCAAGGAACCCCAGCCCATTGACTTATTCCTAATATTTGTTCAGCAGTAATAGGCACTGGTGGATTTTGCTGTTGATTTTATCATGCTACGATATTAGCTTCATCACCCCACCAAGTTTTAAATTGTAAAAATTTTGCTGAATTAATAACAGCTTGAGCTAATAAATCCCAGTGCCAGGGTATTAATCTGTCTGCTTGTGCCAGTCCTTGCACCAATCCTTGAGTACAAGGAGAATTTACACTATATTGAGTGCATGCTTGTTTTAATTCTTTGATAGTTTTAAAAGGAATAGGAGCATGCTCATATTGTACACCCCCTTGGAGATTGTTAGCATCGACTGGAATTTGAGTTACTGTTACTGGAAAAGTAAAAAATTGCATAGCTTTTGAATTTCCTTCTTTACTACCCTGTGCTATACTTTTCATAATTGAAGAGGATGGTGCTGGCACAAAAACAGAAATTTTTGGAGAGTCATCAAATGTTGTAAAAAATTGATCAGTAGATACCTTAGGAGGCACAGACACTGGTTCAAAAGACAATAAATCATCTTTTGGAGTGGACGGCCTAATGACCACTGGAAAAGTTCCATAAACTCCCTTTTTTTTTCTTTTTATTAAACATGAGTTTATCTGTCTTTGCCTGTTTATTAAGTTTTTCATATATATTTTCTTTAAAATCATCATTAGCTTGTTCTGCTACAGTTTTAACAATAGCAGTGTTCATTTTAATATCTACATTGTCATTTGACTGTAATGGTTCAAGAGCAACAGAAATAAGACTACACAAAGGCCATACTTGAAGAGGAACTGTTTCCCCTTTTTGATAAGCTTGCTGCAATGATTTCATTACTAGTTTCCATTGTTTCAAATTTAACACAATCTGCCCTTGTGGCTGAAACCAATAACAATATTTTTGTACAAGAGAAAAGAGTTCTAGTGACTTGTGGGTCATCACAAATACACCTGTACTCTTTAACAGGGTCTTTAAAACTTCAGAATATTCCTCTAATTGAGTCAACTGATTTTCCATTACCCTGACTATCAAGATTATTTGACTCACCACATAAGATTCAAGGACCGTCTGACCCAGCAACAACAGTCCTTAGTTCCACGGCACTGATCCAGAGAAAAACACGATGAGAAAAGACTAGTCATGCCCCACATTGGGCGCCATCTGTTGTAATTCATTGTGGAGTTTGACGATGCTGGGAATGATCCAAAGAAAGATTGAGATCAGGGGACCTCACTCCATGAGGAATGAAGGCAAGTTTATTTAGGCTGAAGCTGTTTTTTATACTACAAAGCTGATAACAAAAGTAGGGCACCCTTCAATAGTTCCTCTGCTTGGCATGTAGGAGAGATGCCAGTTTCTGTATTTCTAGATACTTATTCTTAGGAATTTATACAATAACTTCTTAGTGGTGGGTTCATTCCACTCTGTTTCCTCCTACTGACGTCTGCAATATGCAGAGTTCTTGGAGACATTTACTAATGTTTCTTTGCCAGCAAGCATACTTTTTGAATGCTTAACCTTTTATGCTCTGACTCTCAGCATCTTTTCCAACACCTACCCTCATGGAAGTTGTCAAAGGCCTCTGGCCCATGGTTTAAAAGTTCTTGGAGAATAACCTACTAGTTCCCTGCCAATACAGGAGCATTAGTCTAAAATGTGCATCAGATTTCTTGACCAGTAGCTTATTTCTCCCAACCTCTGGATAACACAGCACAGGAATGGCCAACTTGCCTGATAGCAGTGGGGGCAACAGCCCTCTTAACTGAGCAAGCTACCAAATTAACTTGAGGTCAACCTCTCACAATCTTCACCTCACACCAACTGAAAGACATGGTTAACATAGGTCTCGCTCCTAACACTTATTCCAGACCCTGGGGAAGACTGGCAGACCCTCATGCCATCCTGCCAGGGCTAAGCATTTTCACACTATAAGGGAGAGAGCAAATGAGGTGGCCAGGACCCACTTCAGCTTAGCCCCTTCAAGATGGTCTGTGGGCTCCCTTTTCCAGGACCTGGAAACCGGGTTCTGATCAAAACCTGGCAGGTGAACAGGCCTCACTCTCAATTAAAGCCAAAATGGAAGGGACCTTATTCTGTGGTTTTAATCACTCCCATAGCTATTAAAGTTAAAGGAATTGCCAGGTGGGTGCACTGATCTTGAGTGATGCCAGCTGCCCAAGGAAGTGCCAGCTTATCAGTTGGAACTTCCTCATGCCCCTGATGGCACATGCATGTGCCAGTAATTGGACAGCCTGAAGTAACTCTTCAAGAGACAAAGCTAAGTAGTGTCTGTGTCAAAGCCAGCTGTTCCCTCTTACTCAAGCCCAAATACATATTGCTAGGGGGAGGGTAAATCAGGAAACCCTTAAGAAATCTGGCCTGTTTTCATTTCCTGTAGTATTATCCTATACAATAACTAAATGGCAATGCCTCTTCTCATCCACCTCTTAGATGTCTCAGGCATAGCTACAACCATGGAAATTTGGGATTGGCAATTCATACCAAACCCTGTTATCTATTACAATCTCTTCCTAGAGCTGACTAGTAGCATAGAAGAAACTAGTCATGCCTTAGAACTTCTAAAACAGTAGATATCATTTTCTACTAAAAAGGTATTTCATTTATATAAAATGGAAATATAAATCAATTTATAAATATGAAATTATATTAGTGGTTATGTAGGGCTGGGGAAGGATAGTGAGATTCAGAGGTGATTGCTAAGGGGTGTGGAGTTTTTCTGTTTGCAGTAGAATAGAAATAGAATAGAAATTATTCTAAAATTTTTTGTGGTAATGAATGAAGAACACTGTGATTATACTAAAAGTCATTAATTACATACTTTGGATAGATTGTATAGTTTCTGAATATATCTCAATAAAACTGCTTAATAAATAAATAAATAAATGTGTAAGAATAGCCAGAAATAGAAACTATGTATAACAGGGGAAGCATAAAGAGATTGAGAGGTGGTGAATAATTTTCTTGTTTGTCTGTTTATTATTATTATTATTGTTGAAATAATGAAAATGCTCTAATAATGACTGAAGTGATGAATGCACATCTGTGTGATTATACCAAATACCCTTGATTATACACTCTGGATGGATTTTATGCTTTATTTTTATGTATCAATAAAATAGATTTGTTTACAAAAATTATATTTATGGAAACTTCTTTAAAACAATTTAAAAAATGTACCCCTTATTATAAAATTCTTTAGAAATTCAAACAATTTCTCTTTATGACTACTGAGTCCTTTCAATATGCTCTAATATTAATTTGGTAATGCCCATTATATCTTTTGGAGTACAGAGTAAATCTATATATATGAAACTCAGATAAAATTTTTAAAATTTACAATATTTTGGTACATGAAATGTAGGAGATAATTGCTAAGCCAAACTTTATAGCTAGATAAGTATGTTTGCATGCACAATATTAATCACATTATATATATACACACACAAAAATAACACATGTAAAGGATGGAATATCTGGCTCAAGTGTCTATTCACATACTTTTTAAGGATTTGGTTTTATTACTAATTTCAAAGACCAATACTTATAATTTAAAAAATACATTTGCTAATAGAAGTTCAATTATGTCAGTCTCCTTCATTAGAAAAAAAATTGAGATATTGAAAGGAAATTCTTTATACAGTGATTGCTCTATATATTTTAAGGTTCTACTCAGCCTCCATCACTGTGTCTTTATGTTCATTGAAACACATTGCTATTTTAAAGAGGGGTGAACATTGGTCAGAAAGCCCATCATCACATGCAGCTTTTAATCATTTAGCTGGGCCATGAACACCTACTTTCATATTCAAATTCTATTTTATTTCTTTTTCTTCACTGTGGACTCAGGTACATCATTGAACAGATGGCAAGAATTGTATCAGGACTGATATTTTCCTTATGGTTCCTAATCACTTATAAAGAATAATAGAATGATTTCTTCATATTCAAAATGTTTTTTATTTTATTCCTTTCAAGGCTGCTTTTACCACATCTACATGAACACTTCTGACTCAACCTCACTTCAGTTAATATTTGTGTCAATCCATCACCCCATAGCAATTTTAAAATTTGAAGGAAATCTGAGTTTTCCCATTCAAGTCATTAATGCATTTTTGAATTAAATGAACTTTTTCTAAGCATTTCATACTCTTACATCACTCAAACTAGGCAGTAAATTAAAATAGATGGTTTTGGGTTCTCATTCTTTTGCCTTATTTATTTTTATTTACAATATATAGGCTTCATGCTAAAATCTGCCTTCTCTGACACCTACTTTGAGAATATCTATTTTTCTCTACCTTTATACTTTTTACAAATTCTATGAAAATATTGTTTTCTGATATTGACAGTTGTTATTATAGAAACCTTATCTTTCCCAGAGGGATGTTGGATTGGGAATTCCTTTTCTTTCCATCATTATTTCTATTCCAAATATCTTTTCCTCAGCTGATGGGATCCATGCCAATATATTAAAACTGGAAGCTTGAATAACATTGCAAATTTAAATATTTTTCATAGTATTTGCAGAAAATTGGCTGAAAATCTTAATAGAGTGAACACATAAAACATAAAAATATCTGTATTAAATTACAAGGAATATCTAGCCTCTAACCATTGTTATCTAAGAGATAATAAATGAAATGTTTGGCACAGGAAACTTAATCTTAATTTTTTAACTATAGGGCTATACAGGAAAGATATTTATTTTCTTCTAATTTTGATTTTTTTCCCAGTCTTTTACAAATTTTTTTAGGAGATACCAGTGAATGAATCCAGGACTTGTCCAGGGGAAGCAGATGCTCAACCACTTAAGCTATATCTGCTCTCCACATTAAACATTAAGGCTTTCATATGGGTGCAAAGATTTGTGTTCATTTTCACAGTAATATTTAATTCCTGTCTTCTATGGCTACTTTAATTATCACCTAGATTAAAGTTTTTTGGTTGTTATTTCACAAATTCACAATAAGCAATATATACACAAATGTAATATATTGAAAGAAAAATATTTCCTTGTTTTTTTCTTCATAATTCTTTCCATTCCTACCAGAGTGTTTGACAGAGTAGAAAAATTTATGAATTGCTAAGTAATTAGACTTCCAAATGCAATAAAATGCCCAAATATTTAACTCTAAAAAGAGAACATAATGCTAAGCATTTAAGCAAGAAATGTGAATGAAACGTGGACTTTCACACAAATTTTAATGCTATCATAGTGCACCTTCCCAATAACATATGATTAATTCCATTCAGAAAAATCCAAGAAAGCCTTAGGCAACTGGGGATTTTTCAGAGTTTAGCTAATAAAATTTTAAAATAATTTAGAATGGTCTGTGAAAGCCAACCTAGTTAAGACATTCTACATTTAAAATTGTTTTAAAGATTAAATCTTAATAACATAGTTTGTCCTTCAACATTTATTCCCATCTTTTTAGATAAATATAATTATCTTCATTCCACAGGTGAGTCAATTACATAAGTAATTTTACACATTGCTGAGACATCCAGATTTCTGCTGTTCTATTGTAATGCTCCATCCACTGATATACTACCTTATGTGTTTGGATGAGAGAAGGATATTCCTTTATGCTGTTCACTTTGGGTTTTAGCATGATTCAATATGAAAAGACCTAATAGAATGCTGTGGAAAATTGACCTGATGGTTTTGGAAATGACTTGAGTTGAACCAATTAACCATAAACACATGGACTGACACCTTACCTGACACAGGAACTAGTGGCTTCTGTATTCTATCCCATTGTAATTTCAGTGCTAAATAAACTGGTCAATAGTTTGAAGAACAAACATGTGAAAATAGCTCCTTTGAGAGTCATGCATAAAAAAGTATTTGCATGAGTAATCTGTGCATTAGTAACAATTAAAATGAACCTGGATGGCTTAATATTCAATTACTCCAGCAATAGGGAAAATAATACAGTAACTTCAAATGCAGTATCAAAAACTACTTAATAACTTAGTATTCAAAACTTGGGGGATGAATGACAATTTTATTTGTTAGGATTGAACACTGACTCACTATATTGGAAGGTTATTTAGACATATGTAAATAAGTAATGAAGTTTCTGAGCCGTGCCTGACATGTATGCCATAACAACAATATGTGAGCACGCATCACACATTGATCAGTGAAAATATTTAATTGAGGGTTGATTTAACTAAATATTCTGTTTTCTCAGCTTTTAGGAAATTAAGTGTAGAACAGTAAGAGATGAAGATGTGAGGACTCCTAAATTTAAGTGACACAAAAAATAGCCATAGATAGCCTAGAAGTAAAGGAGGAAAGTGTGCGGAAATAATAAAAGTTATTATAAGCCTGAGTGCAAAGTTGAGTCATTTCAATGAGGTAGAAGTACTAATGCTGTTATAGAGTAATATTAATAATGTGGGATTATTTTGCTATGGTAATTAAAATTTTGATTATCTGTGATTAGACAGTATTTTGATTTGGGGTTACAAAGATAAGTGATCTGTTTGAGACATAGAGTATTTTCACCATTAAAAACAGCAGCGATTATTATCTGAAGACTTACAGTGTGAAGTGAATCTCTAACTACAAAGACTTAATAAACACATGTGTGTAGATATGAAGCGCTAGCTAAACAACAGATACTGAAGTAATTTGGGGGAATATATAGAGATTTTCATGTCTCTAAATCAAGCAGAAATCCTTTGTTAATTATGAATCCATTATATTAAAATAATATTTTTTCCCTAGAAGAGAGTATTGCAGACATGAATACTTATTCTTTAATATAAACCAAACGAATAAACTCTCCCAGACACTGTTTCAACATGACCATTAGAAAAGGTGTTACCTGTCAGTACTGTCTCAACTGCATGAATCACTGAGTATTAATCAAAGGAATGACCTGGGCCATCACTTTTGAAATATATACTGAAAGGAATCAAAGATAAATTTGATAAAGCTGTTTTAAAATAAAATTAGTTCATGTGTATGTGCTTTTATGTGTGTGTGTGTGTGTGTGTCTGTGTGTGTGTGTGTAATATTTATCTCTTTCCAGGAAGACTGTGAACTCCTTGAGAAAGGAGTTTGCTTATTCAGATTTGTCTTCTTCACAGCCCCAAGCAAATGTATAGGGAGCAAAATACACAAGTAATTATTTATCACATTATGGAAAATATATAACAATGTATTCACAGATGCATGAATTTATGCACATATGCAATGTAAAGATAATTTTATTTTGTTTGTGTTTATTTGGTAGAACACAGTGATAATTCATCAAGGTCAAGGATGTTATCCGATTCATGTTTAACCTTTGTTCTGTTGTGTATTTTTTTTCTATTCAAAACATGACAGCTTAATTGGAAATTCTATTTCTATAATTCTTTTCCAAACAGTCTCTATTTATATATTAAATAAGGAATATTAATTTATAGACATAATCCTGAAATGATATATTTTTGAATAGTTAGAATAAGCAAATAAATATAGATTGGTTATATTTTGTATATATGACTTAAATACCTACAGTCAACTGGTTAGGAAGTTCACAGATATCATACACCATATATCAAAAACAAACCTCCTAAAAAAAATAATGAGTCTTTAGTCTTCAGAGTGGAATGACTGAAGTTAGCTCATGTGATGAGTACTGGGTGTGTATGTATATAAGGTTACACATATTTGCATTTGTTTTTGCCTTTTATTTTCTTCTCTTACCTATTGTATGAGGTTCTGACTTCTGCCAACTTCATTTAGCAATATAATGATTTATCTGATAACATTGTACAAGGGATAGCTTATGAAATTTATTACCACATTATTGTTGGAATATGAGGCTACAGCCCAGCTATTCACTCATACAGAAACTAAAGTGTTCCCATATTACTCCCATTATCAAAATCATGCATCCATGTGGTCATTTGTTACAACTGAGGAAAGAATATTGTTGTGGAGCAAATGGGAAGCGTGGCCTGATGAGCACTGTCATTTAAGTGACACAGGATTTTGAGAAAAGGAAATGTTTATTTAGCAAATGTAAGCTTCCTAGGAGACAGGAGAACTTCTCTTAGATCTGACTTTCCCCAGGTTACAAGAGTAGCAGTATTTTATTGGTTTCTTGGTAGGTGGCAAGTTGGGTGATGTTAGGGATGGGATGGGTTAATTGGAGATTTCTTGGGCATGGCTATCCTGCACAAGCTTTCTTTAAGGTTATACATTAATATACTTTTACATGCATGGCAGGTTCAAAAAATGTTATCAAATTCCTGCCCAGAGGGGGAGGATTTACTATTATGATGAGCAGAAGTTAACTTTAGAAGAAGTTTCTTCTTTCTGAAATTGTTCTCTAAGCTAGTGTAGGCCAAAAAGAGAAAACACAAGATTTTGTGGCCCACGGTAAGATTCTTTCCAAGTTATGATTTGTTAAAGGGTTTTGTGGTTAGGGTAGAGGACATGCAGGTAGACGTATCTGCTGATAGGTGCTTGTGGACTACGGGAACTGGTGAGAGGTGATGGAAAATGAGGAAGGTAAAGATCCTGTGTTGTAACAGTGCTATAACTAATGTTTTAATATTATTTAGGTTATATAAGTTTTTACTTTGGATCACAGCATACCAATAAGTTTGTTTCTTTTCCTACCAGATATATTCATTCATTCATTCTAAATATAATTTAAGCTTTTAATATTATGCGAAGCACTAGGGCATTCACACCTTATGTATATTTATCCTTGTTCTCATTTCAATGGTATTTTCATTTTGTAATTGCATTGATTATGTATTCTTATATAGAATTTTTAAGTAGTAGATTGCACAGTTATTTATTTAATTTAAAAATAATATCCAAATGGGTTTTTATTATCATTAAAATGTTCCTGATGTTCTGCCTATAGGATCAAAAACATGCCATGCTTTATTTGTGGAGGATAAGAAGCAGGAATATTTTTATATGCAAATTATCCTTAAGTGTTCAGATCAACTCTTCTCAGTATGCTTTTCATATTTTGGTCTTGTATCTACTGGTCTCCTTTCTAGCCACTCTCTCTTCAGCTTCCCCATAAACTGCCTGTAATAACGATAGTTCCAGAATGAATCATGAATTTCTTTGCCTTTTTAAAATCTTTCTCCCTGTCTGATTCTCCCAATTCTCTGGTTCTTTCCCAACCATATGATGAACTCTTAGTGTCTGAACTTTGCCAAATAATTTTTCCTTTTGAATATGCTGATCAAAAAAAAAAAACACTCAATTTAAAATACATTTGATGTAACAGGCATCACACAATGATAGATACTTTTTTTCACTCTGTGAAGTCTTGGTTGCCATGATAATGTTCTTGTTAGCTGTGTGTATTCCTTGATGTCATGTTCTATTTAGCTACCTTTAAGTTAGTTTTGATATCAACTTAGAAAAAAAAATGATTATCTTTCCTAAATAACTTTATTTCAATAATTATTTCAGGAATTCTTGAGAAACCAAGATTATTCCATTAAAAAACAATTAATGAAGTGAAAATAATGCTTTGATATTGGGAGGATTCAAAGTTAATCTTATAATCATGCATAAGGATTAAAAGTTCATTCAAATATCAAGTCAAGAATTTTGTAGAAATTTTGGAATTTTTTGATAAAATAATATAGAATAAGTTACGATTTTTGTAGGATAGTAGACTTTCAAAATATAGAAAGGTGTGGGAGGGCAATAGAGCAACTATCTGAAAGTAGCTAATCACAATAATTAAAACCATACAAGAAATGAAAATTATTTTGTAAAAGAAATTAGAAATATTAATATAATAAAATTTCATGTTAGAGAACATTTGCAGTTTATATTTATTATGCAGAATAAATATCTCTCAAAACTTGGCTTATCAGATCAAGTCAAAATACAAAATCTAATATTTTCCTTGCACAATTTTAATTAAAGGACAATGGCACAAAGCATTAAGTTAAAATTGCACAAAGTAACTAATATTATAGAATGTTGTTTCTATGATTCAATTTGTCTAAGCCTTACTTCCTGCAGATGTTTGCATAACTCTCTCCTTCACTGCTTTAAGGTTGGGATAATGTAACTTTTTCCTTGAAGAATTTTCTATTAATCATGTTTCAAGAGAGCAAGGCCTACTGACTCTATGGATACTGTGTAGTTAGATTTTCCTACATAGCAGTTGTCACCATCCATCTACATGTACTTGGTTGATTATTACCTCCACACCTAGAAATAGAATGACACTCTTGTTAAATGAACCTCCTTCAAGTTCCTGCCACCTGCTCTGGGCCCTTGCACTGGTGTTCCCATTTGCAACAATTTCCTCCAATGAAAATATAAGACTAAATCTTCCCCCTTTAAGACTTTGATCAAATGCCAACTTTTTACTGAAGACTGCCCTGACCACACTATTTCCAGTTGCTTTGTCATGTCCACAGATATAGATTCATGTTAAGAATATTTATCAATCCATCATCTCTCTATCTAAATTGTGACTTTGAGCTTCAACAGCAGAGCCGAGGAATCATGACAGACAGACCTTACGGCCTGGAAAGCCACAAATATTTATCATCTGTTCATTTATGGGTAGTGTTTGCTGACCCCATTCTAGGAGAAGCCTCCTTCATTGTACAGTGCTGACACATGGTGTCTGCAACTTAACATTGAAATAGTCTGGCAACACAAACTGAAACTGAGATAATAAAAACTAATTTGTTGAAATGTAAAGAAAAAAATGAACATGACTTTTGGGGTACATCGTTCAATTTCCAACAGATTTTATACTTTTGGTTGTTGTATTTGGGTATTTGATCCAGTATGAGATAATTTTTGTGTATGATGAGAGGTAGGGGTCCACCTTCATTCTTTTTCATATAGCTATCCAGTTTTTTGAACATCATAAGTTGAAAAACTATTCTTCCACAATGACTGGATTTTGCAAACTTTTTGAAAATCAGTAGGCCATAGATAGAAATGTTTATTTCTGAGTTCCCATTTCAATTCTATTGATCTTTATGTCTACCCTTGTATCAGACACATGATTATTTGATTACTGTAGTCTCGTAATAAATTTTAAAATTGGGAAATGTTAGGACCCCAACAAACTTGTTTTTTTCAGGATGCTTTTAGCTATGTGTTCCTTTATCCTCCATGCAAATTTGTACATTGCCTTTTCCATTTATGCTAAGATCTCTTTTGGAATTTTGATTGAGATTACATTGGGCCTACAAATCTCTGGGTGGAAATAACACCTCGCCAATGGTCTTCAAATCCATGAACTTGAAATATCTTTCCATTTATTTATATCTTGCATGAGGGCTTTCATCAATGTTTTGCACTTTATTTTTTTGCTGTAAGTTCTCTACAAACTTGCTAAACTTAATCCTAGTTAGTTGAATTTTTTACATTTACTCTAGTATATGTAATTTTATTCTTGATTTCCTCTTAATATTGCTCATTATTAATCTATAGAAACTACTCATTTTCTTGTGTTAATGTTGTATCCTCCACTTTGCTGAATTAATTATTAGTTCTTTGCTTTGTTGTCGATTTTTGGGAATTTCTATAATTTGGATTATATCATCTGTAAACAGGGAACGTTTTTATTTCTTCTCTTCCAATTTGGATGGTTTTGATTTCTTTTTCTTTCATAATTACTAGAGCTAGAACTGACACAACAATGTTGAATAATATTGGTGACAGTGGGCATCTTGGTCTTAACCTTGATTCTAGTTGTGGGATTTTCAAATTTGACCTTTATTATTTTGAAGTTAATTTCCTACTCTTCCTAGTTTTTGGGGTGTTTTTATAATAAGCATGTTGGATTTTGCCAAATGACTTTCTTGCATCAGTTTAGAATGTCATGATTTTATATAGTTTCTTTTTGTATTTTATTTGTTTCATTTTATAAGGACTATTTTTAAGAAAACATATTGATTTTTTCTTGCTGCTTTCAGAACTCTTTACTTGCCTTTGCATTCTACCATTTTGATACATTGTGTTTGTGCATGGTTCTCCTCAAGTTTATCCTGTTTATTATTCCTCGTCTCCTTGAATGTGAGTGCAGTATTCTTTCATTAAAGTAGATGAGTTTGTTTGTTTGTTTGTTTTGTTATTGTTGTTTGAATATTCCTCCTGCCCCTTTCTCTCTTTTTAATTTTTATATTCCTGTTATAACTATATTCATATTCTTGAGGTTCCTGAGGGTGACCTGCATGTTTCTTAGGTTGTGTTTACTTTTTCTTATCTAGTTATTTTTCACCTCTTCAACCTGAATCATTTCTACTGTGCTGTCTTTGATTTCATTGATTGTTTCCTCTGTTTATCCAACATCTGTTATTTTTTATAAGAACCGAAGTTTTACCTTATTCCTTTCAATGGGCCATAATTTCTGATGTCTTTTTCCTGTAAACTTTTGTTAAACAATTTGCATTTTACTATTTCAATGTTTTAACTATAACATTTAGTCACTGAGCTGTTTATTTCATAAGTTTGTATCAAGCTTATTATATGACAAATATGTCATATATTGTTAGTAGCTAAGGAAAAAAAGTTATGCAAGAAACACCTTTCACTCTTTTTGGAAACTGTATCTGTGTAGGTGGGTGTAATCACTAGTTTAGCTCTCCTACCAAGAAGATCAGCTTGAATAAAAATTATGGAGTCCTCTCTTTCAATGAGCTTGTGTCTTGTCATGGAAGTGTTTTGGGGCCTTATAAATTACCCAGTTTACTGGAATTGGAATGTCTCCCTGTGATGGTTAGCCAAGTATGTCAACTTGGCCCATCAATGTTGCCTGTTTGTTTGGTCAAGTAGGCACTGGCATAATTGTTAATGGGATGACATTTCATAGGCTTAAATCATCAGTAAATTGATGCATCAATGGCTGATTACATCTACACTATACTGTGAAGACTGCCTTCAGCAATGAGAGATGTCTATTCCAATTAGTTGAAGGCCTCAACAGTCCAAAGTGAGAATTTCCATCTCTACTTCATCCAGCCAGCTTCTCCTGGAGAATTCATTGAAAACATTTATCAGAGATCAAAGCTTGTAGTCTGCTTTATAGAATTTGGACTAGTGTTTCCCCACAGCCATATAAGTCAATTTTATAAAATCTCATAATATTTTCAGATATCTCCTGATATTTCTGATTCTGTAGAGAACCCTGACTAATATACCTTGATAGCAGGAGTTTTCCTTGAGAAATGGAATTTAAAAATGGGATATCTAAAGTGGTTCTGGGGATTTTGCAATTAACTCTTGCATTAGTCAGCCAAAAGGTGCTGATGTAAAATACCAGAAATCTGTTGGCTTTTTAAAAGGGTATTTATTTGGGTGTGGAAACTTACAGTTACCAGGCCATAAAGCATAAGTTACTTCTCTCACCCAAGTCTGTTGCCATGTGTTGGAGCAAGATGACTGGTGACATCTGCAAGTGTTCAGCCTCTCTCTTCTTCTTAAGGCTCCATGGTCCCAGCTTCTTGCAATATCACCTGTAGGCTGGGATAAGTCTTGTCTCTCTCACAGGGCTGGTACCTCTTTGGGCTCAGCTGCTCTGTTTTCTCCACTAGGTCAGCTGTAGACTATCAGTCTCTTTCTCTTTCCAGGACCTCTGCCATGCTTATGGAGCCATCTCTATTCCTCTGTGTTCTTCTCCTGTGTGTTTACTTCCCAGGGATCCAGCATTAAAACTCCAGCAAGCTCCTCTGCTGTGTAGTTTCCACTGTGAGTTCCTGCCCACCAAGGTGACAGGGACTCAATGTCCTACAGACATCGTCCAATCAATGCCTTAATCATTATTTAATTAAGTAAAAGTGAAACCTCTGAATCCAATACAATCTAATGTGTCCAGAGGAACAGACAGTTCACAAATATAATCCAAAACCTATTTTGGAATTCATGAACAATGCTAACCTGCTACAGCTCTCTACTCTCTTTAGATTCAAAGACACTAGTGACTGTAGTTCCAAAATTATAGATGCCAATTGTAGTCCATTGCATGATTTGGTGATAGAGATATGCAAAATATCACCACTGCATACAGCTACTCACAAACTTAGAATAGGCTTGGCTTTAGGTGAGTTTTTTTAGAAACCTTAACAGAATTTTTATGGGTGAATAAGTAGAATGATTTGAATGGTTGTTCTTAAATACTCTGGATAAAGTTAAAAAAAAAAAAGATGAGCTGACAGGTTCAAATTTGCAACTTATACCATGCACAAAAGATGCAAAAGTTTCTGTGTGTCCTGATAGAAAATCTTATTTTGTGTAGGTGCAGACTTGAGATCTCTGAAAATCAGGCCAAGAGTCTCATTGTGTAAGTAGCAAAGTTACAATGGGAAGTCAATTCTCATCCTTTCAAAATGGGCACATTGATTGGAATTTGATGGGATCCTGAAAATTGAAATGGGGAAATATGGGTTGATAATGATTGCAGTGGGGACACTGAAACCCTAAATTCTGCTGAACTTTTGTCAGATAAAACTGTAATCATGTGCCTTGAGGAAACAACCACCTCACCTCCAGCCCACCTTTAGGAAACAGCTTCCTGACATACCATCTGCCTTAAGGAATCTGCCGTCCAAGAACCATGTGAATAGATTAATCTTGATTCAGCAGATGAAATTGCTTTGGAATGCCTGAGGTAACTGGATTGCAAGTATCTTCTTATCATTCTCATTACCAACTTCTGCAGTCTCACATTCTTCCAAACCTATAACCATACTGAGTTCAACAGGCCCCAAAAGATGAGGTACAAAATGTGACCTATGAGGAATTACAATATACTTCAACAGAACTGCATGAGTTTTCCAGTCTATATAGGAAGAAATCATGGCAACATGTGTGAGAATGGATACAAAGGGTGTGGAAAAATGTTGGAATGAATATAAAGTTGGATCAGGCTGAATTTATTAATATGGGCCCGTTAAGCAGAGATTCTGGGTTCAATGTTTTAGTTTGAGGGGTTAGAGGGCCCTAACAGTTAATTCAGTGCTGGTTGAAACATGGACCAAAAGATGGCCAACATTACCTGATGTCAAAATACCAGACTGACCTGTTTTAATGTAGATGAGGAGATCCAAAGTTTAGAGACATTAGAATGCTAGAGTGGATCTATCATGTAAAATATGCTAACAAACCCCAGGAATGCTCAGAAGACACACCTTTCACCAGACCTATGAGGAAAAAACTTGGGAGACTAACTCCATCTTCCCTGAAGAGCTCTTCATTTTCTCTTCTCTGTAGGACAGATATTACTGTGAGAGCTGCAGTAACTGAACTGGAATCCTTAAACACTATGGGGATGATCAGATCACAGGTTGGCAAAAACCAAGTGGTAGTACTTAACTGCCAAAGCCAAGGTGAGCATGGCTACCACAATGAACAGCAGACTCAAAGCAGTAATCAAAATAAGTCTGAGTCACTGAGACCTATGACATTGGCTAATAGATCATCGGGTACCAAGAAGTAACATAGATGAGCAGTCTACTAAATTAATACTTGATCTATATAAGCAGAAGAATTGTGTGTAAATTGAACTAAAGTCTAACTTGAATTTAAAAAAAAAAACAAAACAGAAGGTCATGTCCCTTAATTAATTCACAGACTTGAGAATGTTAACAGACCCAAAGTGTCAAGGGTCCACATTTAGAGTTGGGACTTAAGGAGGTCAGGTGATTGATGGACTTTTAGATCATGCCCATCTCACAGTGGGTGCATTCATTATTTCTCCAGCTCTGGAGAACATAATTGGAATGGACATATTCAGCAAATGGCAAAATTCCAACATTGGTTCCCTTGCTTGTGGAGTTAGAGTTATTATTGTAAGAAAGGAAAAGTTGAACTGTCCCTACCTAGCAAAATAATAAATGAAAAACAATACTGCATTCTTGGAGGTACTGTGGGGATTTCTGTCACTATCCAGAACTTGAAGGATATAAGGGTGGTGATTCCCATCATATCCCCACTCAACTGTCCCATTTGGTCTGTGCATAAAACAGATGGACCTTAGAGGATGACAGTGGATTATCATAAAATTATCCGGGTTTTGACTTTAATTGTAGCTGGTTTTCCAGATGTGGTATCCTTACTTGAGCAAATCAGCACATTTCCTTGTACATGGTATGCAGCTATTGATCAAGCAACTGGTTTTTCCCCCTCATTTTCTATTAGTAAGGACCACCAAAAACAGTTTGCATTCAGCAGGAAGGCAATATACCTTTACTCTCCTAACTCAAATGTATAAAATTCCCCAACCTTATGTCTTAATATTGTCTGCAGGGACCTTGATAATTTATTCCTCATATAAGACATCACACTGAGCCATTATACTGATGATATCATATTGTTTGGACCTAGTGAGAAGGAGGTAGAAACTACTCAAGACTTATTGTTAAGGTATTCACATTTGAGAGAATGGGAAATAAATGCAACAAAAATGCAGGGGCCTTCCACTTCAGTGAAATTTCCAGGTGTCCAATGGTGTGGGGCATGTCAAGATATCCTTTCTAAAGTGAAGGATAAGCTGTTGCATCTGGCCCCTTCTATGACCAAAAAGGAGGCACAACGCTTAGTTGGCTTCTTCAGATTTTGGAGACAACATATTCCTCATTTGGTTATGTTACACTGGCCCATTTACCAAGTGACCAGAAAACCTGCTAGATTTCAGTGGGGACTGGTACAAGAGGATGCCCTGTGACAGGTCTAGACTATTGTGCAAGATGCTCTGCCACTTGGGTCTAGATCCAGCAGATCCAATAGTGGTGGTAGTGTCAGTGGAAAATAAAGATGCTTTCTGGAGTCTTTGTCTGGGCCTCTATAGGTTAATAAGACACGCTTTGGGATTTTGGAACAAAGCCTTTCCAACCACTGCAGATAAGTCCTCTCTTGAGAACCAGCTTCTGGTTTGGTACTGGATATTATTAGAGACCAAATACTTAACCACAGGTCAACAAGTTACCATGATATCTGAGTTATGCAACTCATGAGTTAGTTGTTGTCTGACCAGCAAAACCATAAAATTGGTTATACACAGCAACACTCCATCATAAAATAGAAGTGGCTTATAGAAGATTGGGCTCGAACTGGTCTTGAAAGCACAAGTAAGTTACAGGAGGAAGTGGCCCAAATGCCCATGGCTGTTCTCCTGTCACATTACCTTCTCTATGACAGCCCAAGATATGGTCCTTAGTGATGACCTTACAACCATTTGACTGAGGAAAAGAAAACTTGGCTCTGGTACATAGACGTTCTGCATGATATACAGCTGCTATCTGAAAGTGGACAACAGCAGTACTGTAGCCCTTATCTAGGACACCCCTGAAGGATAGTGTTGAGGGAAAATGCTCCCACTTGGCAGAACTTTGGGCAGTGTACCTGGTTGTTCATTTTATTTGGAAGGAGAAATGGCTGGAAGTGCATTTGGACACTGAATCATGGACTGTCGCCAATGATTTGGCTGGATTGTCAGGGATCTTGACGGAACATGATGGGAAATTATTGACAAAGAGGTCTGGGGAAGAGGTATGTGAATAGATCATTTTGAGTGGGCAAATAACATGAAGATATTTGTGTCCCACATGAATGCTCACCATAAGGTGACTTCAGCAGAAAATTATTTAATCAAGAGGATAAGCGTACCCATTCTGTGGATATCAGTCAACCCCTTTTCCAAGCCATGCCTGTCATTACCCAATGGGTTCATGAACAAAATAGCCATGGTGTTAGGAATGGAGGTTATGCATGCTCAGCAACATGGACTTTCTCTCACCAAGGCTGACCTGACTATAACCAATATTGACTGCCCATTCTACCAGCAGCAAAATCCCACCCTCATTCCCTTCATTGAATTTATAGGTATTACCATGTTCCCTATAATTCTGAAGCAGCTGGATTGTTAGAATGGTGGAATGACCTTTTGAATACTTAATTATAGTGCCAAACAGGTGGTAATACATTGCAGGTCTGGGGCGTTACCTCCAGGAGTTTGTGAATCAGCGTCCACTCTGATGCCATTCCTCCCATAGCCAGGATTCACAAGTCCAGGAATCAAGGAGTGGAAATGGGATTGGCATCAGAAAAAAATTTGTTTCCTTTCCTTGCAGTCTTTAGCTCTTCTGGTCTAGAGGGCTTAGTTCCAAAAGGAGAAGTGATTCCACCAGGAGACACAACTACAATTATATTGAACTGGAAGTTAAAACTTCCATCTAGTCACTCTGGGCTTCTCATGCCTCGGAATCAACAGGCAAAGAAAAGAATTACTGTACTGGGTGGGTTGATTGATCCTCACTATCACATGGAAATAGGACTGCATCTACACAATGGCAGTAAAGAAGAGTTGTCCTGGAATACAAAAGATCCTCTAGTGTGTTTTTTAATACTACTATGCCCTGTGATTGAAGTCAATGGAAAGCTGCAACAACCCAATACAGGCATGACTACCAATGGCCCAGAAAATTTTGCATGAAGTTTGACGTCACCCCACTAGTCAAAGAACCAAAGTAAGTTGAGATTCTTTCTGAGGGTAAAGGGAACATGGAATGGGTAGTGAAAGAAGGTATTAATAAACATAAACTAAGATCATGTAACCAGTTACAAAAATGAAGAATATAATCATTATGAATATATCTTTCTTGTTTTGTTATGAGTATGTTTGTATTTTTACATAAAGTAAATAGATTCTTTACTTTATTTCCTTATCATATAATACAAGTTGCACCAGTTGTATGTTCTAATATTTAGTTATAGTATATCAAGTTTAAGAGTGAGTATTACCCAAGGTCTTGCACCCTATTCTTGAGAGATTTAGTATGTTTCCAGTTGTATGTAGAGAAGTTGAATATTTCTATGTGAAAAATATGTCTGTTATTGTGTTTATTTAGAAATCAAGTATGGTTTAAGGTGATTGTATATGGCCTCCAAGTTGACAAGAGGTGGACTGTGATAGTTAGGCTTATGTGTCAATTTGGCCAGGAAATGGTGCCAAGTTATTTTGTCAAGTAAGCGCTTTTCTAATTGTTACTGTAAGGACATTTAAAGGACTGAAATCATCAGTAATTTAATTGCATCTATGACTAATTACATCTACAGTCAACTGTGGAGATTGCCTTCAGCAATGAGTGATGTCTCATCCAATAATTTGAAGTCCTGAAAATGAGATATGATGATTTTAGCAGTCTGAATAGAAAATTTCCATCTCTACTTCAGCCAGCCACCTTCGACTGGAGAATTGAAAATCTTCATCAGATTTGCCAACTTGAAGCCTGCCCAAGAAATTTCATTTGTGCATCCCCACCATTCCATGAGATAATTATATAAAATCTTATAATAGTTACAGATATCTTCTGTTGGTTTTGTTTCCCTAGAGAATTCTGACTAATGCACTCCCCTATCCCTATGAAATAGTATATCTCTTTTCAGGGTGCTCTACTGTGTATCCTAAATTCCAGAATCCTTTGCCCCAGAAAATTTTGATTTAATTTTTCTTACACTGTTTTAAATGTCTGCAATCTTATTTTGTCTGCGCAACAAATTCTGGGAAGAGCAAGACACAGATGTGACTCCTGAGTTTGGCTTTCAGGGTGCCACTGGAGAGATTGGAAACAATATACATATGCTCCATTATGCCCATAAAGGCTACTTTGCTCCTAACAAAGCAGAGTCAGCAAACCACAATAAGAGCTTAGATCCAATCTACACTGTGTCAGAGAGGGTTTGGGTGGAGGATAGCTTGTCCAACAAGTATAAGATGCATTTTCATGATTAAGGACTTGTTACTTATTACTGAAATCATTCATCTCTTTTCTGAAGTTTGGTGGAAGATAGTTTGGCATTTTATTATAGGTTTTCAAAGATTCTGTGGGAAAACAAACCATGGAGTGTCTTATGCAGTCATCTTGGTTGCTTAGAAGCAATCATATTAATATTAAGAGCACTACAACAATTTAAAGATGTAAATTTTTAAAAGATTTATTTGTTTATTTGTGCCCCTCCCCCTTGTCACTTTGCACTCACTGTCTGCCCTCTATGTGTTCTTCTGTGTCTGCTTGTCTTCTCTTTAGGCAGCACCAGGAACTGATCCTGGGATCTTCTGGAGTGGAGAGAGGTGCACAATCTCTTTTGCCACCTCAGGTCCCTGGTCTGCTACATCCTTTATTGTCTTTCTTCTCTGTCTGTTTATTTGTGTCATCTTGCTACACTAGCTCTCCGTCTGGGCCAGCATTCCTGAATGGGCTAGCACTCCATATGGACCAGCTCTCCACTCGGGCTAGCTTGCTTTTCAACAGGATGCCCTAGGAATTGAACCCTGGACCTCCTATATGGTAGATGGGAGCCCAGTTGCTTGAGGCACATCCACTTCCCAAGGATGTAAATTTTATTCCCTAGAAAAACAATAGCATTATAATGCAATGAAGTGTGGTTAAAAAACTACAAAAGAGGGAATAAAACTTAATATTAAATATTAGTTAACCAAAAAGAAGGCAAGAGAGAAGAATCAGAATTTCATAAATATGTGACATAAAATGAAACTAGCACACAAATTAAATTTAAGTCAACTAAACACTCCAATAGTAGGTCCTATAACTGACTCTATTGTAAAGTAAGAACCAATGTTATTATGTCTATAAGATATAGATGAGTTGGGAACATGGCAGAGTAGGGGTCTCCAGGACTCAATACTTCCAGCAAAACAACAATTACCCAGGCATGAACTGTCTGAAACAAGTTTGAATCTCCAGAGACCTGAAGAAAACCATACCGCAACCATGGTAAAGAACTGCAAATTGCTCTCTCCACATAGCAGTTACCAGTACCCATCTACCACTCTTGCAACAGTTCATCCTAGCTAGCTCACTGGTTATGGAAAGACATAAAAAATCTACTCCCCAAGATTAGGGGGACATGGCTCATCACTGATCATGGCTTTTCATTATTGATTTCAGACTGCTGGGGCCTCATGTGATGGCAGCCACTATATCAATCTACCTCCAACAAAATTAGTAGAAGTAATTGTTTCAAACCTTGCTTGAACAAGGTTGGCAATTGCTATTGTTTCAAATTGCCCCTGGCAAGGGCAAGGGTGGTGGGCAATTAAAGACATTGCATTACCTCAGGGCTGCCAGGGGCTGTTAGTTGAAGGGATGAATTTACTGGCCAATCTAAGAAAACTCAGCTTTGTGGAACCATCAGGAAGGCTTTTGACTCTGTTCCTGATCCCCACCCCAGGGTATTTTGAAGCCATTCTGTGCCCCCTTTGGGTATCCCTGGACCTGTTTCAAGCTGAAAAAACTGACTTGAAAATATCCTCTCAGATGTGCCCCCTCCTTTAAGAATTTGCCTTCCAGGCAAGAGCTGCTTGAGACAATGAAAGGAGAGTAAGAAACTATAGAGGCAGAGAGTCTGAGGCAAAGACCTGTTAGCTTTAAACACCATGAAAAGGATGTTTGTCTCCTGGGAAACTGAGGGAACAAACAAACTCTTGTAAATAGTGCCTTCACCTTGGGCGTATCTTCCTGATAGGATTGCTGAGCTCAAGAAAATCTCTGTCATATCACCAGCTGATTACAAAATGAAGAAACAAGACATCTGAGGCAATAGATTATGTATTATGGGAGCCCAGAAGATGAAAGAGAGAAACACACAGAAGGAATATTCAAAGAAATAATTAGAGAGAAATTCTCAAACCTAGAAAAAGATTTGAATATGTGCATCCAAGAGCCTAGAAAACACACAAAAGCCTAGGATAAGCATGATGAAAAATACATTTTGTCACACATTGATCACACTATCAAATGCAAATGAAAAGCTGAGGGTTCTGTAAGTTTCAAGACTAAAGCAATGTGCTACTTACAAGAAAGACACAATATATGCGAGAATTATTGCAGTGCATTTTTGTTGTGTAACTCTACTTTTAATTCCTTAAAGTGCTAAAATGGAAATTGATAAAAAGTACTGATAAATCTAAGGTTTTGGACTTACAATGTACATAGATATAAGTGTTGTCAAGTACAAGAAAAGGTTGGCACACAGAGGGATATAGGAAAAGTTTGCATGCTATTGAAGTTAATTTGGTCTTAAATATGATTTTTATATAATTAAGATGTTAAATTTAACCCTATGGTAACCACAGGGAAAGTACATGAAAATATATTCAGATAGATTAAGAGAACTCTCAATATGGCACAACACACACAAAAATTATATATATATGTTATAGGCATTAATGGACTTCAGAGACAAAAAATGTATATATCTTGCAAAGTGTAAATAGCAAAATGGCTGAAGAAAGTCCTGTATCATCAGCAGTGATTTTAAAAGTCAATGGATTAAACTCTCCAGTCAAAATCAGAAATTGACAGAATGGGTAAAAGAGCATGAGCAACTATATAGTCTTTGGAGGATACTTACCTTAAATTCATAGACAAAGTAGATTGAAATTGAAGAGTTGGAAGAAAAATATACCATGTAAATAGCAACTAAAAGAGAGCTGGGGTTGTTATATGAATTATTGGATAAAATAGACTTTAAGTCAAAAAACATTTATGAGGGACGTAGATGAACATTATATATTGATAAAAGGGAAAAGTCAGCAGGAAGATGTCAGACTTATAAATATATATGCACCTATGAACAAAGCCCCCAATATATATGAAGCAAAGGCTTACAGATTTGAGGGGAGAAATTTATGGTTCTACATGAATAGTAGGAGATTTTAATATGCCACTCTCAATAATGAATAGAGCAGCTAATCAGATCACTAAGGAAGTACAGGATATAGATGATACTTAAACCAATTATAGCTAACAGACATATGTAGAACAATTCATCCATCAAAAGCAAAATACACATTCTTCTCAAGTGCATATAGATCATTCTCCAAAATAGACCATATGGTGGGTCACAAAACAAGATTTAACAAATTCAAACATATTGAAATCATACCCCATTTTAGTTTGCCAAAGGGCTGCTGATGCAAAGGAACAGAAATACTCTTTTATAAAGAGTATTTGGGGTAAGTCCATTGAACTGTATGTTAGGAGTTGCAGCTCCTCCGAAATTACAGGCCCAGGTGGCTCATAGACAGCCCAAAGACTCCAGTCTCTGGATGTACACCTACAAACTCCAGCACCACGTATAGGTTTGAATGGAAGGGGCAGATGATGATGGACAGCGGCCATCCCATGGAATGGAGAGAGTCTGCAACTGCAGGCAGGATAATCCCATCCATCTTATCCATGGAATATAAGCCTCCTCTCAATTGGAAGTGGAGTGGACATCACCATCCCAGACTCCGTAGGATTGGGGAAGAGCTATGGACTAGAGTGGACTTACTGGTAATAGACTTATTGTGATTCAAGCAATGGAAGAAATTACATTAATGTGGAGCCAGTGGCCACTGGATGCTCTGGGGGCAGGGAGAGTGAAAAGCAGTTGTAATAGAGAGGGTTTTTCAGGACTTGAAAATTAGCCTGAGTGACATTGCAATGACAGATATAGGCCATTTTATATCATCATATAACATGCAGAACTGTGGGGGAGAGAGTGCAGTCTACAGTGTGAACTATGGTCCATGCTTAATAGCAAAGCCCCCAGAATGTGTATATCCATTGAAGGTGATGTGCCACACTAATGAAAGATGTTTATGTGGGAGGTTGTGGCAAGTGTGGCATATGGGAATCCCCACAATTTTTGTGTAAAATTTATGTAATCTAAGTCTCTTTTTAAAAAATAAAAAAATTAATAATAATAATAAGAAGAAAGATTATTTGTGGTAGAAGATTACAGTTCCAAGTTCATGAAAAGTCCAAACTGAGGCACCAACAGAGATGCTTTCTCACCAAAGTGAGCTACTATTGATCTTGGCAGCTTGCCATGCGGTGAAGCAAGATGGATGCTGATCTTTGTTGAGGTTTCAGCCTTTCCCCCTGGGTGCACCGTCCCCTCTTTTACTGCTCTGTGGACTCAGCCTCTTGGGGCTTCATGCTTAAGCAATCCTTTCTCTAACCGGCAGGATCAAAATCTTCCTTTTTCCTCTATCTCTGTCCCTGTAAGTGCATTTATATGAGACCCAGTATGGGACAGGGACACAACCTGAATCACACCTTACTGAATTAATCCATTTCAAAGCCTGAGAATCATCAAGTAATCTAATCAAAGGGCCCTCAAATAAATTTGTTGCAGTCAAATAATATCACACCAGAGGAACAGATTAGTTTGCAAATAAAATCTTTCTCTTTTTGGGTTCATGAAATAATCACAAACTTCCATATATACTGTATATCCTCTGATTACAACAGAATGAAGTTAGAAATCAATAACAGAGGGAGAAATGGAAAATTCAAAATATGTAGAAATTAAACAGTGTCCTCATAAGCAATCAATGTATTAAAGATGAAATCAGAAGTGAAATTAGGAAATCTATTGAGACAAGTGAAAATGAATATACAGCATAGCAAAACTTATGTGATGCAATAAAGGCAGGGCTGAGAGGGAAATTTATAGCTCTTAAATGCATACATTGAAAGAGAAGAAATACTCCAAATAATAAAAAGCACCACAAAACTGAAAGATACAGGAAAAGTAAAGTAAACTAAATCCACAGTGAACAGAAGGAAGGACAAAACAAAGATTAGAGTGAAGATAAGTGAAATACAAAACAAAACAAAAAAAAATGAGAGAATCAATAAAACCAAAATGCTTTTTTCTTTTAAAAGATCAATACAATTGACATGCCTTTAAATAGACTGATGAAGATAAAAGAGAGGATATGAATAAATAAAATAAAAAAATATAAGGGAGGCATTACTAACATCCCTGATAAAAGAAAAACAAATAAGAGGATATTATGAACTGTGTGCCAATAAAATAGATAATCTAGATGAAATGGACAAATTCTTAGAAACTAAAAAATACCAAAAGTGAATGAAGAAGAAACAGAAGATCTCAACAAGTCAATTACTAGTAAAGAGAGTGAATCAGTAGTCAAGAACCTCCCAATAAATAAAAATTCAAGACTAGATGGCTTCACAGGTGAATTCTACCAAAAGGTTCATAAAGACTTCTGCTCAAACTATTCCAAAAGTTAAAGAAGAGGGAACTCTCCCTAATTGATTTTTATGAGGTCAAAATGACCCTCATACCAAAGACATAAAGTTACTTCATTGTATTAGTGTGGCAGATGCTCCCTCTACAAAATACCAGAGATGGGTTGTCTTCTGTAACAGGAAATTTATTAGGGTAAAAGCTTACAGTTCTGAGGTTAAGGAAATCTTCAATTCAAGGCATCATCAGAGATATTTTCTCACCAAAAGTTGCCTGCTAGCAGATCCTGAAATCTTGCCATATAGTGAGGCAAGATTGTAGCCTATCTCTGCTTAGTTCCTGCCTTCCCCTCAAGGCTCAGCATCTCTGAGAGCTCCGCTGTGGGCAATCATGCATATGGCAGGGCTCATCTCCTTAACCTTGAAGTTGATCCATGGACCCAGCCCTCAGGGACCTCTTTCTGTTCCTCTGCACTCTGGTAATACTGGGCTCTAGGACCTCTCTCAGCCTCTCCGGGTTTCTCTGTCTTCCAGCAATCTTCTCTCTCATACAGCAAGATTGAAATTGTAGATTCCTTTCTCTGGGTCTCTCTGTGTATCTTCAGTTTAAATAGGACAAAGCAGGAGGGCATAGACCAGACCTGTATCATGCAATCTAAGTAAGTGATATAATCAAGGGATCAAATTAAGGTCCCTTTCTTGAATCTAATCAAAAGTCCCCATCTGGATTGCATTTACAGGCATAGAAATGGATTACCTAAAGAACATTATTTTCTGGGGTCCACAAAAGACAAAGCGAGACAGTCAAGAAAAGAAACCTACAGGCTAATTTCTCTTATACTGTCAAAGTGAATCCAACAGCATATTAAAAAATTGTACACCATGAACAAGGATGCTTTATCCATGGTACGCAAAGTTGTTTCAACATAAGAAAATCAATTAATGCAATACGCCAAATCAACACATTGAAAGAAAATAAACACATGATCATTGCAATTGATGCAAAAAAGGCATTTGCAAATATCCAGCACTGCTTCTTGATAAAAACACTTATATCACTAAGAATTGAAGGCAATTTCTTCAATATGATAAAGGGCTTATATGAAAAGGCCACAGCTAATATCCTACTTAATGGTGAAAGGCTGCAAGATATCCCTCTGATATCAGGAATAAGATGAGGATGCCCATTGTCACCACTGCATTATACTGGAAGTTCTTGCCAAAGCAATAAGACAAGAAAAATAAATAAAAATGCAGAAATATCGGGAAAGAAGTAATACAACTTTCTCTATTTGAAGATGATATGAAACTATGTCAAAAAATCCCAATCCACAAAAAAAGCTCCAAAAGATAATAAATGAATTCAGTAAAGTGGCGGGATACCATTCAAAAATACTAATGTTTCCATACTCAAACAATAACAGTCAGAAAAAGAAATCAATAAAATCATTCCATTTACAATAGCAACAAAAAGAATCAAATATGTAGGAAATAATTTAATCAGTCATGTAAAGGACTTATACACAGAAATTTACAAATGATTGCTAAAATAAATCAAAGAAAACCTAAAGGGAAGCATATTACTTGTTCATAAGTTGGAAGATTATATATCATTAAGATGTGCATTCCACCTAAAGAAATTTATAGATGAGACTCAATCCCAATCGAAATTCCAATAAAATTCTTTGCAGAAATGGAAAAGATAATCATCAAATTTATATAGAATGTTAATGGTTCCTGAGTAGTTAAAGCCATCTTGAAAAAGAAGAATGATTAGAGAACTCACATTTTCCAATTTTAAAGCTTATTACAAAGCCATAGTAATCAAAATAGCATGTTATTGGCACAAAGACAGACATATAGACCAATGGAATCAAATTGAAAGCTCAGAGAACAAGCATCACATTTTTGACAACTGACTTTTGACAAGGTGGCAAAGACCAGTCAATCGGGAATGAATAGTACCTTAAACAAATGGTGCAGGGAAAACAGGATCTCCTTTTGCAACAAAAGAAGGAGAACACATACCTAACAGTGTATTCTAAAATCACCTCATAATAGATAAAAGACCTAAATAGAAAAATCAAAATCCTAGAAGAAAACTTAGGAAAACATCTTCAGGCCCTTTTATTTTACTTAGACTTTACACACAAAGCACAAGCAATGAAAGAACAAGAAAGATAAATGGGATCTCATCAAAATGAAAAATATTTGTCACTCAAAGGAGTTTATCATGAAAGTAAATCAATATTCTACACAATGGGAGAAATATTTGGCAACCACATATTCAAAAAAGGTTTAATATCCAAAAAATATAAAGAAATCTTTCAACTTTAAAAAAAAGGCAAACAACTCAAATAACACATGGGCAAAACACTTGAATAAACATCTCTCTTAAGAAGACTTACAAATGGCCAGAAATTACATGAAAAGCTACTGAACCTCATTATCCATCAGGGAAAGGCAAATAAAAACAATAATAAGGTAACATTTCACATCCATTAGAATGGCTGGTAGGAAATAAATGGAAAATAACAAGGGTTGGAGATAATACAGAGAAATACAAACACCCATTCATTGCTGTTGGCATTTGAAATGGTGCAGCCACTGTGGAAGGCAGTTTGGCAAGTTCCTCAGTATGTCAAGCATAGACCTCCTATATGACCCAGGAATCCACTACAAGGTATATACCACAAAGTATTCAAAGCAGTGACTCAAATAGATTTTTGCACAATGATGCTAATAGCAGCATTATTCACAATTCCCAAAAGATGGAACCAACGCACATGTCCACCAAACAATGGATGGATAGAAAAAATGAGGTATATACATTCAATAGAATGGAATCCCATTCAGCCTTAAGAAGAAATGACCTTAAAGACATGAAGATATGTGAAATATTGAGTGACCTAAGTTAAACACAGAAGGACAAATATTGTATCATCTCACTGATTTTAAACATTTATAATAAGCAAGCTCATAGAGTCAGTATCTAGAATACAGTTTACTGGGGACAAGTTAGGAATAGGGAATGGGAAGTTAAGGCTTCAAATATATAGGTTTCCTCTTAAGAATGATGGAAAAGTTTTGGTAATGGATACTTTTTAAAAATTCTTCTTTCATATATTTCCAAATTTTAATAGAGAAAAGTTGCAAAGCTAAGAATTATGAATCCAACTTATGTGCCATCTCATAAATTTTAGTCAGTAGATTTCTATTATTTCCTTTTAAAAATGTTGCAACACAGTCTGGAATTGTAATTGTAATTTTCTCTACTATTCAATGTGTATTTAAGAAAGTATGTTTTCTTCATTTCCTATATTTGATTATGTCTATTTAAATTTAAGCAATGGTTATTCAAAATGTTTCCCCTCAAGTGATTTTTATTTAAATTTTAAAAATTAATATTGAGGTGTTCTTTGCAGAATTATATATTTTTTCATTTTCTTAAATGATCAGGAATCTTTTGCCAAAGGCCTCTTTGAATTGATTGTTTCTTACCCTGCTCTAATTGATTGCAACCTGTTTCTGCCAGCAGGGCAAGTACTGGGAAGTGGAAGTACTGGGAGGTGAAACTCCTGAATCAGTCTTCAGGGTGCCACTGGATAGACTGGAAACAATAAACATGCACTCCAGTATGCCCATAAATGTTACTGTGCTGCCTCCAAATCAGAATTATACAATAAGAACTCAGTTAGACTCCAAACTGTGCCAGGGAGATTTAGGGTAGAAGTGAGGGTGTGGTACCATTTTCAAGTTGCATTTTCTTGACTCAGGGCTCACCCTATTACTGAAATCATTTAACTCTTTTCTAGAATTTTGAGAAAAATAGTTTGCCTTTTCTCATAGTTTTTCAAAGTTTCTATAGGGGAACAGAGAACCTGGAGTGTCTTATGTTGCCATCTTGGTTGCCTAAAATCATTCATAATAATATTAGGAGCTCTAAATAATTTAAGGATGCAAATTTTATCCCTTAGAGAAAACACTAGCAATATAACACAATGATGCTTGGCTAAAATATTCAATAGAGGAAATAAAATTTAATATTATATAGTAGAGTAACGAATCAAGCTAAGAGAGAAAATCAGAATTTCAAAAATATGACATGAAATGAAAACAGCATATCAACAATGATTTTAAACTTACATGTACTAAACTTTGTAAATAAAGGGCCTCTAATTGAGTATATTAAAAATAAGACCCATCTCTACAAGAAATAAATAAACAGTAAAACATTGTAAAAATATATACCTTTAAATATATGCATATAAATACAACTGAGTAAAGTAGTACTATTAGAAAAAGTAGATCTCTGCATTTCAGATATATAAGGGCAGTATAAAATAACCATTGACCTAATTTTTCAGAAATTTATAAAATTCCTTAACAGTGCTTCAAAACACATTTAAAATTTTGAGAAAATTTTTAAAATGGAGCAGAATTTAAAAATTAATGACTGAATTATTGTTAGGGATAAAGTTCTAATTTTGCTGAAGTGTTTGAAAAATGATTCATTTTTCCATCCTTTTTTTTACTCTGATATTCTGCCAAAATTACTTTACTATTAGATATCATATGTTGGAATCCCACAAAGATTCTACAAAAAATTAGTTATAAAAAGTTTTGTAAATTATTCTTCCTTTGACTATTACTTATATTATTTTAAAGTACCACTAATGATTTACTATAAAAAATTGATATCAATTCCAGGAAGTAGAACTACCTCATGGTGATATGTAAGGAGTGAGCAGACCCTATTTAGGTAGAATAGGCATAGATCATGTTAAACCCCAAAGCCACTTTTAATCTGCAAATAAGATTTGCTCAGTATCACTGAATTTTGGATTAACTGAAAAATTGTACATTCAAATGTTCTTCACTTATACAGTATATAATTTTGTAATTTTTGTTCCATACCATCATATTCTCTCCTGAAATTGTGCAGTATATACAGTTTTTCTTGTGTCAATTGTTTCTAAATCTACATGAAAATTGATTCTGTTACCATTAATTAATGAGAGTCACAAGAATGGATTTCACCTCATTATATAGAGAAGAAATAAATTTGGCCATTAATATAATTATCAAATCTTTACTAATTTCAACAATGATTTTTAATTTATACACTCATATTTCTGTTGATATAATAAAAGCCAATACACTGGAACAATAAAACAAGTTGCACAAACATAGGTGTGACTGAATACAAAAGTATATATGCTGTGATGATGAAATAATTGACATTTCCAAACCTTACTGGAGAAACACCATCATGTTTTCCTTGGGATGCTTCAAACATACCCATTCACAGCTAGTGCCTATTCCTATAATTGTTTTCTTTTTTTTTTTTGATTTGATAAAGTCAAGGAGATTTATTTCCTGAGGTCACAACACAGGAAGTAGACTCCTAGCCACAGCTGTGGAGCTCTCATGAGGAAGATCAGAGTGCTGGCCAGCATGTGGGTGGACCCAGAAGCTTAGAAACTCTGAGCTATTTTATTATGAAATGTTTTGTTACCTTTGTTTAGTGTTTAAAACAAGGAAGAGCTTGCTCCAGAGCAAAGGGGTCATTCAGGGATAGGCCCCAAGTGCCACCCACAAGGCCGAGAGCTGGTAAAGACCTTGGAGCAGGGACAAGATATTGGCAATGGACCAGCCTCCAGTGGCAGGGCAGAGGGAAATCATTCATGGTATGGGGGTCAGATGAGCAGACTGGAGCATTTGCTGCTGTTGATTATTATAGTTTGGAGCCCCAAGGGAGAGAGTCTTGTGAGCCATCTGAGCTCTAAAGCTGAGAAACTCCTCAGAGGTGCTCATGTCAGGACCCTTCTCACTATTGCTGGCCATCCAGGGATAATTCCTCACCATGAATTCCTTGGATGGATCCTTGGAATCCTCCTGTGCCAGGGGTTTCATGTATACCTGCAGTGCCTCCTTGTCTACCATGTTGGCCAAATGTTCCTCCAGGTTAAGGATGTGTTCGATGGCTTCCTCTATGCTCTCCAGGAGCCCAGTCATGGTCACACAGTTGCAGTCTGGGGCTTTGTTCTGCAGGAAGTGAATGTCCACCTTGAACTCATCCATGACATTGCAGAAGGCTTTGTCTCAGGTTCCAATGATGAGGGCATGGACTTCTGTGGTCCAGGAGGACGTCCTCAGAAACCATTTGTTCAAGTTTGCCCATGATCATTCAGGATGGCATCCCAGGCAGCCTCAGCATCCTTCTCATAGGCTGTGATGGTGATCTGGTCCTGGGACTGGTTCCCATTGTCCTTGTCAGAAAACAGGATATGAACATCATGCTCCAAGAGGATTTGGATAATCACAGCCCCCTTTCTATCAGTGATCTTGGAGTGGTCTACAAGTTTGATGTTTATGAATTCCAAAAATAGATAATGCATTATATTTGTGAACTGGTCTGTTCCGCTGTGTGTATTAGATTGGATTAACTTCAGAGGTTTCACTTTTTCTTGATTAAATTATGATTAGGAATTTGATTGGGCTGCAAAATTAAAAGAAGAATATGAAAATCATCCATAAATCCAAAAACTAAGACCTGAAAAAAATTCTTAGATTGATTTATTTACATCAAAACAAAACAAAAAAAAAAGATAAGTTGCACAAAAAATTAAACATAAAGTATGCCAAAGGAAACAAATGTTACATTACAGAAATTTCAGGCTCCTTAAATGGTTTATATATTTTACTTGTGAAAGAACCTGAAGATGGATAAATTTCTAAACCAGATAACACTGGAAGAAGCTTTTCAAAAACTTTGACTCATGGTAAGTATTACTCAAAAGGTTAGAGCATTTTAGTTTATCTAAAAAAAATGAGAATATTTGAAGGATATGCATAAGCATATACATATTTTATGTAAACTTTTCCTAAGTAATTCCAGGTTTTATAGAATTGGAAATATAGAATTGATGAAATAAGAGTCATTAAGCAATGTAAATATATTGAAAATAAAAATTTTTGGAAAAATTTGATTAAACTGTTAAAAAACCAATCTGAAAATTAATAATAAGGTATGCTCTATAATATTAGCATACATAAGGTTTTAATTTATGAACTGTCATTTGTACTAAATAATAATGCATACAAAATAACTTTAAATGATGCATCAAAACTCTATCACTTTTTATTAGATATCTAGCATTTTTTTAATTTACTGAAATTAAATATAAGTAAGAATATAGTGTTAAACATGATTTTTGGACTCAACCAATCTTGGTAGAATCAAAGAGCCAACAATACTTAATGGCTGTGACTCAGGACAAGTTACTTTAAATTCCTTGCCCTTTTTTGGCCTCTAAAAATGTATATACTATTAATACCTATGGGATAATATTTTCATCTGAATAAATGTATTAATGAAAGGAAGTAATTATAACAGTGTCATGTTCATTGTAATTATGCTATATATATATATATTCTATATATATATATAGTATAATATCAAATGTTGATTTTTACCTAATTTATACTTGTCAGTCAAACCAGTTTCCTAGTCATATTTTGCTAACTACGTTTTATTATGATTTTCTAGAATCACTAAGCTGATTTTGTAGAAAATAATGCCTTATCTTTCCTATAAACAAAAATGATTTTAAAGTCATTTATGGTATCACCTTTGATTTCTCAACAATTTACAACAGATGAATGCTATGGCAAAATGAATACCAGAAATGTGCCTAACTTCATCCTTATGGGATTTACAGACTCTGAAGAGATCTGGCAGGTCCTCTTTACAATATTTCTCCTGATATACCTCATTACCGTGCTGGGAAATGTAGAGATGATACTGATAATTCGCTTAAATATCCAGCTTCACACCCCCATGTATTTTTTCCTGAGTCACCTGTAATTTCTTGACCTCAGTTACTCAATGGTTATTACACCTAAAACCTTACAGAACTTACTGATTTCCATCAAGTATATTTCCTTCACTGTCCACTTCACTCAGGTGTATTTTTTTTTTCCTTCTTGGATATCGCAGAAATTTTCTTTCTCTCTTCAATGACCTGTGACTGCTATGTAGCTATCTGCAGTCTTCTTCACTACCCAGTTTTTATGTCTATGTGACTATGCCACATCCTCATCACTTGGTCCTATATGATTCGTTTTACTGAATCATTAATCATGGTTCTTTGCATGAACAGTTTGCATTTCTGCAAATCCAATATAATCTATCACTTTTTATATGATTTAACCCCACTGTTGGCCCTGTCCTGCACTGATACTCATAACACTGAAATCATGATATTCATTTTCAGTAGTTTAAAAGTAATGGTGTCTCTTAGCACAATTTCTGTGTCCTACTAGTCTGATCTGTCTACTATCCTGAAAATTAATTCTTCTTCAGGAAAGCACAAAATACTTGTGCCTTCCACCTCCTAAGAGTCAACATCTTTTATGGCACTTTAATTTTTACCTATTTAAAACCAAATAAGTCCTACTTCTTGGGAAAGGTCAAGTGGCCTCTGAATTTTATACTATGGTGATCCCCTTGCTGATTCCACTCATTTATAGTCTTAGGAACAAAGAGGTGAAAAAATGCTCTCATTAGAGTCCCAGAGAAGAGCAAGGGCTCCAGACAATTCAAATGACAGTGATGCTGAACATTTAAAAGTATCTTTTTTTCCCAATTGAGTGTTTACTTGGTCTACCTCTAAATACAGAATCATCCTTTAATTAGTTTGCATTTATTTTGAACCACCCTCTATTAGAATATGCATGATCTGAAACATTTCCAGGAATATATTTTTAGAAATCTACATAGTAAGTGGAAGCCATGAAATGTATGTTAATTCTGTGTTTTCAATATATGCAATTTTAAGGACAACTAATGTGAAAAAGAAAAATGTTGAGTTGTTCTTCAATTGTGTGATAGAAACCACCATACATATTCCACTTTCATAGAATGTTATTATTGAGAACTATTTCAGAAATTATTCCATTTATTCTGTAGAGAAGAAATAAAGCACAATCTTAAAGAATGCTATTTTGGAGTAGAAAATCCAGGGTTTATATTCCAGATCTGCCAGCTTTTTAGCTATAAATTCCTTAGTAAGTCACTGAAATAAATTCAGTTTCCTCAACTATATAAGACAAACATTTCTAAATCCATAGAACTATTTGAAAGATTCCTCTTCTTTCCCTCATTCTCTTCCTCCTCCTTCTTCTCCTCCTCCTTCTTTTTCTACTTCTACATCTATTTTTATCATCTTTATCTTATTGATCATCAGGGACAAAACCTGAATTTTCTATATGTATTAATCACCTGAATGACTTGCCAAATTTAGTGAAACCAATTCTCCCTTATTGCTTAAAAACTTTTCTTTCTTATTTCTACCTTTGACTTAATGAAGACCATCATTACTTATAAGTTATGGTCAGGAGACTTGATAATCAGTGGGCAAACACAAAAGATAATTTTGTTCTTTCATTCTATGTATTAAAGTGCTTTAAAGTAGGGACTATGTAGTCAGTTTAGAATGCTGGTGTCACTCACATAACCTAAGTCATTTTGAGTAAATAGCTTAAAGTTTAGATGCATCCGTTTTCTCATCTGTGATTTATGATGTTAGGCAAGAATAGATCTTCCATTTTAAAATTCTTATGAAGATATAATGAGCTAGTATATGTAAAACATTTATATACTGAATGAGATGATAATCTGCATAGAAGTGGTAACTATTGCTATTCAATATTGCTCATTTTTTTATACAATATTCATTAAAAATACATATATTTCTGAGTAAACTATATGATCTAGGAGCTACAATACACCCTGGGAATACAATTGGGTGGATAGACAAAAGCCTGCCTTTAATCAAGTTACAGTGTCAGTGTAGAGGTCTATCTAGATAGAAATAAAGCTTTCACATTAGTAAATATTAAATAATGATGGTAATTAGTGACTAAAAACAAAGCTCAATGTGAACAATAGAAGTCAAAGATTTCCTTCTAGAGAGAAAAATAATTGAGCTGAGATATGAAGGTTGAAAATTTATTAACTTGAGAGGATAATTTAACATTTTTTTCATATTGATCTGAAAAATAGAAAATGATGGACATTGTTTATTCTCACCATTTGGTTTCCACTATTTGGAGAAAAACAAGGTAATTAAATTTTTATGCAGATCAACTTAACATGATTTTGTCTAATTTGTGGATTGAATTATTGGCCAGATATTGGTGTTAGTGCTAATCTCTTTCTTTCTCTTAGAAAAATATTTTTTGTTAATTTAGAAGAGTAACTCAAGTGAAAACCCATGGGACTGCCATGTGTAAAAGCTGGCGTTAATAATTTGAAAACAAGCTTTGAATGAAATAATACAGGAAATGATTCTGGAATGCTATAAAATTTTTAATTTTTGCAAGACATGTATATTTAGAAATACTTTTGAAGTAGTTTATTTATTATTCCACAAAGTCAACTTGAAAGATCATAATCATAAAAGTAAATTTTAATATGGTGTAGTTTCAAATAGCTTGAAATCTTTATAAGACAATATGATACATACATTATACTCTGTGTTTTGTCCCTGAAATTTTGTTTTCCTTGAGTCTTAATTATGCATTCAATAAATATTACTGTATCATCTCAATATACTTTTGCAAGTTTCAGAATGGATCTAATTAATTTCTTTAATTGGACAGTGGGAAGGAATTAATTAATAAATATTAACTACATTGACACAAAGAGTACAGAAAGTGTGTCCAGAAGCCTGAATGGATCTTAGAGTGTAAGAGACATGAAACAAGTGAGGTAACATTAGGATGGTCCTTCACAAGGATTCCGGAAGGGAAATGAACTTCATAATGAGTGTTGAGGAGTTACTGTAAACTATGTGAAGTTATAATAAGCCATAACCTCTTGAGAAAATCTCTTGTAATTAAAAGAAATGAAAATCAAATTACACAAAGACTAAAATACCAATATAAGTCAATCAATGAATATTTAATAGATTATGCAATTTCTCAAATATGTAAAATGTTGCATTGACAGCATATTTGTGCTTTCTTTGGAAATATTCTAAGATACACAAATACTACTAATTAAAAATAATATATTTATGGCCATAAAGATATGGATTGGTATTTAACATGATTTTAAATTTTACTCAAGGCTAAAATAGTACTTTATTATTTATGAAACAATTTCTCTCAAATAGTTTTTTCATTGCCTTTTTTAAATTTTTATTTTTTTATTGTGGGTAAAAATCAAATTTTTCACAATACATACCAATATCTGTAAATGATATATAAATACATATGCATATATGCGCGTTTGCTTACATAAATGTTATA